>ML818593.1:97570-107625 GCA_009831015.1 Picea engelmannii | reverse complement strand
CATGGACAGGGTCCATTACCTAGGCTACATCATTGATCAACATGGCATACATGTGGATCCAACTAAGATCCAAGACATCCGTGACTAACCAGCCCCAACCACACTCACTGAGCTTCGAAGCTTCTTAGGCCTTGCCAATTTCTACCTCAGGTTTGTGTTGGGATTCTCCCATATTGCATGGGGCCTCAACCAAATAACTAGGGGTGGTGGTAATGCAAAATTTGCGTGGGGACGGCCCAAAAAAAAGCGTTCGATGATTTGAATCAGCGCTTGTGCTCAACCCCAATACTTTCACTACCAAACCTGCAACGGCCCTTTGAGATTGAGATTGATGCTTCAGACTATGTTGTGGGTGTCGTTCTCACGCAGCACGGCCACCCCATGGCCTATCATAGTGTGGCACTATCAGATGTTGTCCATACGTACCTTACTTACGACAAAGAAATGCACTCCATTGTGCAAGTCTGCCTCCAGTGGAGACATTACATTCTTGGGAGGGAGACAATCATCTACACTGATCATAAGCCACTGCAATTCATGCAGACACAAGGAAAATTGCAGAATGAAAATCATCAAAAGTGGTTCACATACTTGCAGCAATTCCACCTCAACATCAAGTATAAAATAGGAAGCACCAACCGTGTCGTTGATTTCCTCAGCAGACCACCAGTCGCGGCACTCACCACAGTGCTAGACTCCTGCGGCCATGAGACCTCTGGATGGCCCCAACTCTATGAGACAGACCCAGACTTCGCCACCACCTACCAAATGTTGGGTGCAAAGGTAGTTGTCGATACTTTCCATCTTCAGGATGGGTTGTTGTGTTGTTTAGGCCATATATGTGTTCCATCAAGTGAGTGAGAGAAGATGATCTGGGAATCCCACTACAGCCGGGTGGTAGGACACTTTGACATCGAAAAGACAATGGCGATGCTACGAAAACATTTCTACTGGTCAAAACTTCGAAAGGAGGTCAGTAAGTATATCAGGTCTTGCACTGCCTATGCTATTGCCAAACCAACCACTAAGAAACAAGACCTATACACCCCTCTTCCTACTCCTGACAGGCCATGGGAATCCATCTCAATGGACTACATGTCGGACCTCCCGTCCACCAAGCAGGGAAATGACTGTGTTTTTGTGGTTGTTGATCACTTTTCTAAGATGGCAGTTTTGGTTGCTTGCAAGAAGAGCATCATAGTAGAAGCCATTGCCAAGCTCTTCTTTGAACGAGTCTGGGTACATTTTGGAATCCCACAAACCATTGTCTCAGATTGGGATAGTTGTTTTCTCAGCACATTCCGGTTGAGCCTCTGGTCACTGCTGGACACCAAGCTCACCAAATCCACGGCCTTCCACCCCCGGACAGATGGCCAAACCGAGGTCGTAAATCAAATGATCATGCATATCCTACGCATGTATAATTCTAATCACCCTCGCACATGGTATGAGAGTCTTCCCTATGTCCAGCATAGCTACAACGAGACCTGCATAGCTCAATTGGCCACAGCCCCTTTCAGGTGGGGTTGGGATTCCAACCATTGGGTCCCATAGATGTTGCACTTCCCCTTGCGGTCGCCTCAACCGACTCCTCTCCTGCTCCAACTGAGGCTAACAAAGCCACCCGGTTCATTGAGAGGATCCAGCACATCCACCAACAGGTTCAGGATATCCTACAGAAGTCCAATGACAAGTACAAGCAACGCCATGTTCAACATCGGGTTCCACATAAGTTTCAGGTGGGCGACAAAGTTTGGTTGCACTTGCAGAAAGAACGCCTTACAGGACCCCATCAGAAGCTTCACCCACTCCATTATGGGCCTTACACCATCACCAAGGTTGTGGGGGATAATGCTTTTATGCTCAACATTCCTCCTTTCATTAGCATGCACCCAGTGTTCAACGTGGACCTCCTTCGGCCTTATTTCCTACCATTATTGGAAACTCAAATGTAGCAGAACAGCTGACACCAACAGAGCTCAACCCCGACTGCATGCAACAGACATCCAGTGATCAGATTGTGGACACACAGATCAAGGGCACTCGACAACAAAGGATCCAACTTTATCGAGTCATCAAAGCAGGGCAGCTCCTGCACTAAGGCAAGTGGCTCACCTGGGGCCAAATTCAGCAGAAATTTCCTCATCTGATGGGGGAAATCAACGTAATGGAGACCATTGCTTCCTAAGGATGGAGGATTGATCCAGGTGGATATTGGTGACCACCCTCCTTTTCTAGCTGGCTCAAAACAACTTTCTAGCAATTTTGATAATTTACTATTTTTAGTAGTTTTTCGGGTCCTAAACTTACGCAGCCATTTTGAGGCCCTAAATGACATTTTTTGGGGTATGTTGCGATCGTAAATTTTGGGCAACTGTTGTATTCCTCAGATATATCTTTCCAATGGGCCATCATACACCTAAAATGAAGATTGTATGCAAAAGTTACGACCCCGAGAAGTTGATGTACTGACTTACTCAAATGGGGCCCACATGACTTTTGGCGCTTTATCTCCTAGGGTTAGGTTTTTGGATGTTTAGGGTTTTTGAAACTCTTGTTTATTGTAAAAAGGCCTTGAGATCCTCTTTGTAATCATCTTCTTGCGAATGAGCATAGTTGTCGCATCTCTTCTTAGAGATAAGCCGCCACCATTCCAACAAGCTTGTTTTCCGTTGCATTTTACAGTTTCAGCTTATTTCCTCATTGAATAGAAAACCAGTTTTACTGTATCTCTGTTATTCCGTGTTAAGCATCTAGTAATAATTTGTAGTCATTTCGTTCTGCTCATAAAATCTGGATCACCAGCCCACTTCAGAATATGGATAGCTAAGAAAGTGTATGGGCGATCACCCTGAATATTTCTTTTAGCGAAACTTATTATGCCACCTTTCGTCTCGCCCGACAACTTCAATTCAATAAGACGCGGCTAGGAAATTGGATCACAAATAGATCGACTCATTCCCTATTTTCGATGGTGCTTCAAAAAGAAATCCTGGGGCAGCAGGTGCGGGAGGGGTGATTCTCTGCCCAGGAGGTCAAGTGGAAACCACTTATTCCTGGAGCTTAGGACAAGCAACCAACAATCAAGCGTAATCCTATGCTCTTCTCAAAGGTCTGAACATAGCCAAGGACAAAGGCATCTCTGCCCTCATTGTCCTTGGAGACTCTCGCCTCATCCTTTCTTACTTGCTACTCAATAAAGCTCCCAACAATATCACTCTCAACTCCATACTCAGAAAAAACAGGCAAGAAATCCACCATTTCAAGGAAGTTCACTTCTTTCATGTGGCGCATTCACTCAACTCACAAGCTTATCTCCAAGCTAACCTGGTTGTGAATCTCCTGGAAGGCCTGCTCCAATCCAATGGCCTCGCCTATCTTCACCCCATCCCATGATTCTCTTCCCCCCCTCCTTCTTATTGGTTGGTTGCCTTCTCTGGCCTCTTGGGTGGTCCCTTTGCTCTCTCTCTCATGTCAACAACTAACTCTCTTGACCCCTGAAGTCACGATCTGGTGCTCCTCTTCCCATGTCCACCATTCGCTCGCTCTTACTCTGGCCTACTCCTTGTGACACCTCGAATTGCCCTCGGAACGACTTACACAGTTGTCGCTCTGCCTATGGGAACTCTAAAGGACAAGCTAAAGATCTCTCGTCATAGGCACCTAACCAAAGAAAACTTGCATTGATGCCACCCGATGTTAATGATGACGCCTCCTTCACGTCTCATCTGAGCTCCATTCTTCATCTTAGAGGCAATATGGGGATCTAGCTCCCTCCCGCATGTAC
The DNA here is from genome assembly GCA_009831015.1 of Picea engelmannii. NCBI lineage: Eukaryota > Viridiplantae > Streptophyta > Pinopsida > Pinales > Pinaceae > Picea > Picea engelmannii. The sequence goes on along the minus strand of ML818593.1, from coordinate 103,838 downwards.
CTCCCTTACAGGTTGTGCAGCTGGGCGAAATTGGGAGACATACTCTTTTAAAAACAGTGACATCTCTCATATTAAGAAATCCCCGAACACCTCGCCTTTTTCATGAAGAATTTGGTAATTAAGTTCGAAGAAAGAAGAATCTGGAGAGGATATGGATGGCACCTTGCCCCCCTCCTTGGATCTATTGATTCTAGCAGTCGGAAGAAGTCTTGTATGAGTCCCTGCTTGGCCTTCTTCACTTTGCTCGTGGGCTCACCTCCCAGACTGGAGAAGAGCTGGAAAGAACCTTCCGACAACATTTGGCGAATCAATCTACAGATCCAATCGATCTGGTTCCCATTAGGTCAAACTAATTATATCTATGAATTGCTTTTGCATCTGCATTCTGGGCTCATTATATAGATTATATGTTGAGAAATGGGGAAGGCCTTTCCTGGAAAAAGAAATAATTTTGAAGGCCCTGTGGCCACTGTATGGACTAAATTTTATGGATCTTATCAAGACTCTACCGATCCTCTGGCTTCATTCTCCTTTGTATCCATCTGGCAGTCTCTGAGATTGTCACATTTATCAATATAATTTTTCTCTTCTGTTAAATAAATAAATATGTTAAATAATCAATAATAAGATTTAAAGCATATGCAATTGTTATTAGGTCTAGCCCAAGTGGTAGTCAGATGCAGCATTATCCTCCCTATCCAAGTAACTCTATTCATGTAAGTGACATGACAATTTCAAGCTTCTATAGAATCGAGTTTACCCTAGGTATCATCCTCAAAACGAGGGGAAGTGTCTATTGGGTTTCCCCAAAAAATGCATTACGTAAAAAAAAATCTAAAAGATAAGAATAAATTATATATGTGATACTTTAATGTTATGTATATGACACATGAAGATGAAGAAAATATATTAGACAAAATATATAAATTTAAATAGTTTATATAATGTTACGCATTTGATTAGTTCTATGCTAGCAAGTGCACGATTCAAATTCTCCTAGGTTACACACAATAGTGTACATCGACAAGTTACTATGGATAACACTTACTAATGTGGGAAGCATCCCTTGGATTTGCCCATAAAAATTTTCTTTTGAAAAAAACAATATTAATTTTATATTAAAAACAAATACATACCATATAAGAGGAAATTGAAATATTACAATTTTTTTATAAATTGTAAATTGGGTGATCATATTAGTTTTCCAACATTACGAGCTTATATAATCAAAATAAATTAGTAATTTGGTGATATAAAGAAGGATGAACTCTTTTTAACTTACCCTATCCTCAAACCTAAATTGATTTAATATCATAACTTAATTACTCTTTTAAACATCATTACTTATAAAATCATAATAATCTTAATAAAAGACATTAAAAAAACATTTAATATGATTTCTTTTATTTATTCATAAATTTTATAATAATAAACAGTACCATCTTCATTATCATCATAAAAATGTTTTAAAACTATAAAAAATGATGTATAAAAAAACATATCTGCAAACTTAAAAATTAATATTCTAAAACTTAGTTTAGGTTATATAGAGGCATATTTAAAACTTATAAATGAATATTGGCAATATATATAGAACACGAAAAGAGGATTTTGAAATAAATTTTGGTACAAACTTTATTGTAACGTTTAAGTTGTTACGTGATCTCTTGAGGGCTGAAATAAAACTATTCTCAATTTTGTTCAAAGTGCTAGATTTTGGTTAGTTTGGTTTTTCGGGTAAGCATGCGTGGCTGATTAGCTAAGGTTTTTTAATAGTATAAAATGGGAAAGAAAAAAAATCTAAATAAGAGTTGGTAAATAAGAGTTGGTATGGTTTTAAATATAAAAAATCAACACAAATGGAGTGAGAGAAATTTAACTCTTGATATCATGTTTACTTTAAGGATTGGTAATGAAGATTATTTTCATAGGTTAGATTTTTTTATCGTTTTATTGTTCCATATTACTTAAGAAGTTTGTTTAGTTATTCTGTGGTTTTTTGTAATTTTATTAGTTATATAATTTTCAATTACTTGTATTATTTGAATTAGGCTTAATGAATGTCTGGATTGAAACTAAGCCAAGAATCTTAAAATGTGTGGAATGTCAAAGTGTTTATTTCATCATAGGTGATGTGCATCATCACTACCCAATTATAGGCAATGCCATAGCATTCCCTCCCTGAGCGAGTGATACTTGAACAACACATTGTCCACATGAGTCTATGTTATTGTTCATCTAGGCCAACACTTGATAGTCCTCGAAGATCATGTCTCTGTGTCACTAGGTGCTCATATATCTTTAGTACACTCATCAATGTTGTTGTCTTGCCACGGATAGCACACAATCCATCACATTACCAATCATCATTGGTCATCCATTGAATCTTACTATGTAGCACATCGTCAGTCATCTTCCCTACTTGACTAGACATCATTGGTCCTCCTAACCTACGTATCAGTATAACATCTTAACTATTGCACGTATGTCGTCCATAAGTCAATCACCAAGACTACTAAAAAAATATAAACGCATCATGCACCCTTAACCAAGTTTGTTCAATGTGCTCTATGTCATGCCACTATAATAACACATCAAGTAGAATCCTTACACATATGCACTAACCAACTACATCAATATGAAAGTTATAAAATTTATAAAATAATCATCTTAAATATTAAGAATGGCTTTTAAAGACGTTTTTGTCATTAACAATTATAAAATCTCCATTTAAAATAATTACATCCTAACAATAATAACACCAACCAATCAAACTAATCCTCTAAACTATAAATAAATTATTATATTTTTTAAATATAATAAATTTCTGTTTATTAAAATATAACAGAAAATAAATTACGAGTTGTTTAGAACGGAACGATGTATGCACGTCGCGGATCTACTAAGTTTCACCTGATCAAAAGTTTGAGTTTCAATTTCGTCATTAATATTAATTCAAAAATCGAGTTCAATATCATTATTAAAATTAATTCAAAACGATGGGGTGAGAGAGGCTCGAACTCTCGACCTCAGGATCACTCTAGTTTTTGCTATGAGACCTACGCGCTAACCAACTGCGCCACCACCCCATATGGAAATCCAAGCAAATATATCTTAAATATAATAAGGTATATTTCATTTATTTTACCTTTGAAATTTCAATGTCTCTGCTACGTCATTTTTACAGTGTATTAAATACGGACAAGCGGTGGCAAATAAAAACAATTTAATAAAGAGGATTTGAGTCGGGTAAAAAGATTTTTTATTTTATTTTATTAAATTGTTTAATTTCTTTGGATTTTGCTCTAAGGGCATTAGATTTTAGGTTTTTGTTTACCAACATATGCTTGGAACAGTTCATAATCTGAAAGAGTATTTAATTCAATTAAATTGTTTAGTTAAAGACTTCTCCAGTCTCGGTAGTAGAGAATTGTAGGTTTTGTCATGAGAGATTGTCCAAACCAAAACACCAATGTAGCTTATGGGAATGAAACTTCCAAAATCCAATATTGTTGTCACGTGTCTTGATTCAAAGGATGACAAGGAACCACCTCATTTTTAATGATGAGACCATTCACAAAGACAAGTTGAATGTACCCACCTGATCTAAAATGGATTGGGATAATTTTTTTTCTTTTTCTTGTTTCTTTATGGAGTGGGAAAATCAAAGTTATAATGTTGTTGAGGTCATTTTAGGATAGATTTTAAATTTGATAAGTTTAAACTTTTTGATGTTTATTTTGGTTTTTTTTGTGTCTCGAAATTGTGGGAAAGTGATTAATATGGATTTTCAGATTCTCATATTGTGGAGTTCATCAAGATATTTTTAATAAGAAAAAGTACTTTAAATAGAGTTTGTATGTGAAATTTATGCTCCCAACAATTTGATCATCATTTTGTCCACTTCAATATTATTTGGAAGCCATGTCAGTGTCACATTACTCACACATATGGAGATAGAAATGTGAGGCTTTCCAAAAATATTCTAATTTTGGTGACAAAGAGTTAAATCCCTAGATGCAAAGGAAGATGGGTTATTTCTATTTTGATTGCCAGAGGAGTAAGAGAGATAGCAGAGCATAGCAAAGGAAGAAGGACGAACTTGCTACCTCACTTAATTCAGGAGTGATCTCAACAACCATTCAACTTGACCTAGTTCTTTCCACATATATGGGATGTGCTTTCATGGTAAGCTTTCTTCACTACTAAATGACTTACTAAATCCCTAGATAAGTTCATCAGTATTTTTACAAAGCCTATTATGAGCCCTATGAAGTTCAAAAACAAACAACTCAGAATGCCTCGCAAACTCACCCTTCATTCCTAAATCAACCAAGCACATACAACCTTGTCTTCACAGTGAGGTTTCCATAGGTTTATTTATTAGATTAAGGGTCGCTCTTCTAGTCTCTCTTAAATGGTTAACTAAGTCCTCGAGAACGAAAATATCCCTATTGCAACCCATAACAACATCTACCCCAATCCTTACATGTGTCCCATCGTGCACATGATAGGCCAAATGAGAGCCTATTATAGGAAAAGACATAGATAGAGCCTCCCAATGGTTCAACACAATCTGGATGGATTTGTGCTCTTTCCTTATCCAATCAATCCATGAATTAGGAACTATATACTTTTGGAACAAGATCCTACTCCAAAGGCTTTCCTTTGTGAATGCACCCCAAAGAAACTTTGTAACCAAAGAAAGTCCAAACAACTAGATATTCTTTAATCCCCAACCCCACAAGGCTTTTGGACCAGCCAGTTTATGTCACTAACCCAGTGAGTGCCCTTCAACTCACTATTACCTTGCCACAAGAAATTATAGCATATTTTTTTAATTTTCTTCAGTATTCCTTAAGTATGTGTGTAATAAAAAATGTGTTTTTCTCTTTTTTCTTTTTTCTTCTCAATTTTTACTTTTTTCCACTTTTTGAGTTTTTTCTCCTTTTTATTATTTTATCTACAATTGCACTGATTTCTTAGCATGGGGTCTTCACTCAGTGAACATGTGACATATCACATGCTTTCATGGGATATTGAAGAATACCCATAATTTCACTAGATATTGATAAATACCTCCCTAAATCCTTTTATTGAACCCCCCTCCCAATACATCTCTCCAATAATAATAATAAAATCCCTTATTTTCACAAGATACCCCTTTTTATACCCCCTGATACCCTACATCCCCCCTCCCTCCCAATACCTACAATATATTGACTTTATTTTTTATAATTTTAAACATATGTTTATGAGTGAATGTGATAAGATATTGATCAACAAGGTGAAGCCCCCATGGTTTTTAGGTCATGGTTTTTAGGCCATGGTTTCAAAATTGTTTTAATTTTAAACTTGAAAGAAATGGGGGGTTGTTGTCGATGGCACCTCTTTTCAATTCGAGGGTTGATTTTAAGAATTTGATTGCAAGTGTATTGGTTGTTAAGGCCATGGGTTTCAAAGAAATTGCAATTTTGACATGGAAAAAATTGGGGTGTGTTATTAAAGTGACACTTTTTTATTTTTAGGTTGATCTTAAGTTGTTCATTGCAACAATACATGTTGTTAAAGTCATGGTTTCAAAGCAGTTGTAATTTTGACCTCGAAAAAAAATTGAAAAAATGTTGTTGTTTGTGCCACTTCTCAATTCAGGGGTAAATTTCAATGGTTTATCTGACAACATTGCGAAGTTGTTAAGGTCATAGTTACAAAAGGTGGTAATTTTAACTCGGAATAAAGTTTCAACTTTTTAAAATAGAGGTTGATTTTGGTATTTTTAGCCCAAAAGTATAGGTTTTTAGAGCTTGAATTCTCAGTTTGAAGTCACAATTCTCATCAAGTCGATAACTATGTTAATGTTTTTGACAAAATTCCTTTCATTTGTAGAAGTGAATAAAAACATTGTGATAACAAGTCCATCTATATGACTTTGGAAAAAGAGAGAGGGGTTCCACTTCTCTCAGTGCTATGCATCCTTGGCTTTGAAAAAAGAGATAGTGCTTATATTAGTGATCTACATTTCTATAAAGGGAATTTTTATATTTTGTACTTAGTTTAAGTATAACATCAATAGGATTCAATGTGTCATTTCTTTTAAGTACAACAACAAGGCTTTGCTTCTCTCAATGCTATATATCTTCATGTATCCCTTTATGGGCATGTGTGCATAACATTTATATCTTAATTTTTTTTTATTACAACAACTAACAACTGAATAAAAAGGCTTTTAGTTACACCAAGAGTGTTCCACTTCTTATTTATGTTCATT
>ML818593.1:74296-90566 GCA_009831015.1 Picea engelmannii | reverse complement strand
ACAAATGCATACTAATGCATACTAAAGAAACACACTTTTACCTAACGACATATTAGACCAAGTAGATCTTAACTAACTCCTAAGTGTCTAAATATCCTAACATTTTCCTACTTCTTAACTCCTTATTTATTTTACTTGTCATAATTAAATAACAATTATTTATTAAATTAGTAGCCTTGAGGGTTAGCTCAAGCAATCTGAGTTAGAAGGGAGATTCCTCTCTTGAAGTTTGGGAGCTCACAGGTTCGACTCTATTGATCTCCTCGTTGTTAGGATCCATAGTTAGGGTCGGCGACCACTCCTTTTACCATCCATGGATCATGGAGAAGTACTTGAAGGGTTTTCCACAAGAAAAATATAAATAAATGAGCATAATTCCATGTATATATTGTATGAAAAATCACTAAGCACAAATTCAAATTTTGATGTTTATATATATATATATATATAATTTCTATTTTTTTATTCGAGAGCTGAATTGATGAAGTCTAAGGCGAGGATGGAAAATGGAGGAATAATGAAATTAGAATAGATTTATACTATTTTAAAAAGGAATAAGTTAATAAGAGAGCAAACTCACCCACTTTTCAATGGAAATAATATGTAAACAGTAGGCTTATAGATTGTCCATTTCAACAACACATATCCATGGGAAATGAAAGAAATTAATTGACGTTCCTGCACATACTTTCAATATTGGGAAGATCACAATAGTTAGAAAATATTCTAGAAGTGTTTAGGTCTATACCCAACTCAATGAGCAAAAGCTCATCCTCCCTTTCCTTGTCTAAAGCTAATAGTGGTCTTCATGTAACAAAACCTGCATTCCTCACACAATCTGGTATATAAACAACTCTATTCCACATTCAAATTAAAAAAAAAATAGCATTCCTCTCATTTCCAACAATCATGTGAGTATAGCTCAGCTCTTACTGGGAGTCGCTTATTGATATGTTGTTAAAATTGAGCAGAAATTTAAGCAAAGGAATAAGTGACAGTTTGGGTTTGAAAATCCAACACAATAGAAGCATGGTAAAAGAGGTTCTAACTCACATAACAAAGGATAGCCAACCACAAGACAACCAGTCCAAGACAAAGGAAAATAAGGGTAATGAGAAGTCAAAGAAGGACATTGAAAAGTGGTGTGAGTTCCAAAAAATCCCTGAGCACAACATTGATCAATGTTGCTTGAAAAAATAATTGTCATCTCAGCTAAAATAAAAAGAATTAGACTCTGGCTCAATATATGATTCAAAGCAAGATAAGGGAAAGTGGATCATTGATACAAAACCTGATGCTACCACTGTAATTGCAAAGATCCAACCAAAGAGTCAGAGGAGCTAGAGGAGGGGAAGAACCTCTTCCATTCATAAATGTGGGTGAAGGGAACTCTACATTTCATTGTTGACAATGGTAGCTAAAAGAACCTAATATTAGTTGAAGTCAACAAGAGATTGAAGTTGTTGACCACACCACACCCCCAACCATACACCATCGATTGGTTGAGCCAGGGATGAGACATATGCGTCATACAACAATGTTGCATGTCCTACAACATCAATCCATTTAAAGATGAGGTATTGTGTGATGTTTCCCCACTTGAACTTTGTGATGTTATTTTAGGACAACCTTATATGTGGAAACATCATGTTGTTAATGAGTCTATGCCTCATAGTGTCATTATTATTTTGGGAGGCCAACTCTACAAGGTACTAGAGGTAGTTCCAACTACTAAAATTCCCTTAATCTTGAAAAAGCAATGTCGAAAGGTAATCTCTTAGACTGGAAATTTTTTCTTCTTCATGGTTCAATATGAAGGTGAACAAAAGGTCATTGTGACTAGCAATGTTTCTATATATATTCTATTTAACAAGGAACACTTGTGCATTTTATCTTATCAACCAAAGTTTCTAATGACTTGTGAGATGTCGTTCACTCTATGTGTGGGCTACAAATTCTTAACTTGCATTAATTTTTCTAACATGCTTCTACATAGAAAGGAAATTATATCACTACACTACATAAATGCAAAGCCATCTAAATCACTCTCAACATTGATCATGTACTTGAGCATTGATCATGCTAACCTTGTTGGCACCAATAAATCACCAAGAACAAGAACCATGTTGTCACCAAGGAGACACCAAGCATGATTTGGGAACTTCCTATTTCCATAAACCATAGCTCTCATTGTTGGCCAACTTTGATAAGAAAAAAAACTAATCTCGGAATTGAAATGCTATTGCGGAAAGGAAACACACCACACTCTTCAAGAAAACAAATCCCACTTGAAAAATGAAAATTAATTGAATTGAAATGCTCAAACGAAAGAGAATTAAATTACCCAACACCATGTTCTCATGTAGTGAGATCTACCTCCAAGAAAAGAGCATCAAACTTAAACTACAACAACGTAAACTAATTAAACACTAACATAAAGATGAACAAATTGTAATCTAAGTTGAAAATCGAATCTCAAGCACTGGTAATTTATTCCATCACGAAATTGGACATTTCTTTAAGCGTTCTCTCCCTTGGAATGGATATGACACTCTATTTTATACATAATCTTGATTGAAACAGAAAACGCACTTTAGGATAAGAAATTCCAAAGTGATTACAACAATTTTCTAAATTTACAACTCATAACTAGATTGCTCCAATATTCTATCTAACCCCATCGAATTTAGAATACCATAGGCTGTCAAATTCATGATTGGTTGTGTGGGTTACAACAACTTTCCCAAAATACATCTAAAATCCATGAATATGCCCAAATTCATTTTCATCTTGAGTTGTAGCTATCAAAATGGATTTGGATCCCACAAATATAGGGAAAAACGTGTTTGCAAACATGGATATCTAGAAATCCGCCCTTCAGCGTTTAAAACAATATATCTCATCTTATATGAACATCCCCAAATAGATATAACACCAAATTCATGGGTCCTCCATTAATTCTTTGAATGGAAGCTTGGATACCTTCTAATTGTTGTTGACTTGATTATTGGGTGCTCGAATTCATGGCATTTTTATTAATAAATTCCCAAGTAGAATTATCTCCCACAAATTCCTCCAATATTCTAGTGTTGGTTCCACGAAAACAATGTGTTGTCCCATAATAATAATCCTCTTTTATATCTTTGGACACGAACCATTGTCTTGTATCTGTGTGCCATCTCCGCCAAATATTCATAAAATTCACATACTAGATCCAAGCAATTTGTCTTCTTGAACCTGAAAGGGGAATTTGAGGAATATCAACTTGTTAACCTACAACAACTTGTCGACACATTAGCCATGACTTCAAAAGTAAATACAAAATACGCTAATTCTCCCTAATGTTAATCAAAATTCAATGAAATGATAAGAAATGCGATGGAAAACAATTTGAGTCTAAGTCCCACAAATGAGCATTAAAATGGGATAATACAAGGTTACAGGTGAATGTAAAAAGAATAAAAATGAGGGAAAGGAGATGTCGAAAGATGGTAATTATGTGACTCATCAGTGACCACCATCACCTCAGCATGCAGCCTCTCGACATAGTAGAATCAGGTGGACAAGATTGTAGAGGAATACAAAGATATCTTCACTTCATCTGCGAGGGTGCCTCTCCACTGCCAATTCAAACATTCAATTGATTTGATATCGAGTGCTCCTTTACATGATGGCCCAATATACATATTCTCTCTTTCTAAGAATGAGGAAACAAAACATCAAATTCATGAGCTCATTCAAAAGGGCCACATTCAACCAAGCTCCACACCTTGTAGGATCCCAGTTGTATCGTTGCAGAAGAAGGATGGGACATGGTGACTCTGTATTGATTATATAGCCCTAAATAAAATCATTATCAATAACCAATACCCAATCCCCCATATTGTTTATTCTCTTGATCAACTTAAGGGTTCCAAGTTCTTTATTAAGATTGATCTTAAGTGAGGCTACCACCATGTCCTGATTGAACAAACTAATCGTATGGAAGACCATCTTCAAGTCTAAATAAGGCATTTTTGAGTGGTTGATCATGCCTTTTCGATTGACTAATGCTTCTGAAAAAATCATGAGGACGATGAATGACATATTGCAGCCCTTCACAAGATATTTTTTGGTAGTATATTTGGATGACATCCTCATCTTCAACAAAATTTGGGAAGATAATTTGCAACACATTCAATGGATTCTGAGCATCTGACTGCAACATAAGTTATATTCCAATCTGGAGAAATTCTCATTTGGCATGGAGAGAATTCAATATCTAGGATACATCATGCATGAACATGGGATGCATGTGGACCCATTCAAGATCCAATTCATTCATGATTGACTAGCTGCAATGACTCTAACAGAGCTCCATAGCTTATTGGGCCTTTCCAACTTTTACCATAGGTTCATGTTGGGTTTATTTCATATCGCTTAGCTCTTAATCCAAGTGACCAAGGGTGGAGATAAAGCCAAGTTTTCCTTGTCTTATTCACAATAGAAAGCATTCAAGGATCTGAAATATTGTCTCTTCTCATCACCAGTCCTCACTCTTCTAAACCTAAAACAACCATTCAAGATTTAGACAGATGCCTCCAACTATGCTATTGATGTTGTCCTCATTCAACATGGACATCTGATGGGCTATCATCGCAAGACACCCTCTGATACTATTCGTAGGTATCCCATCTATGACAAGGAGATGTACCCCATTGTGTAGGCATGATGTCGGTGAAAGAAATATGTTCTAGGAAAGGAAACGATCATCCACACTGATAAAAAACCCCTACAATTCATGAAAACACAGGGTGAGTTACAAAATGACTTCCATCAGAAGTGGTCCATGTACTTGCAACAATTCCATTTGAACATTAAGTATAAGAAGGGTAGCACAAATTGTGTTGTACATTGCCTCAGTCGACCACTAGTTGTGGCGCTAACTACAGTTCTTAACTCTTGTTGGTATGAGACCTCTAGGTTTCCCTAATTGTATGGTAGAGACACTAATTTTTTTTCTATATATCATACACTAGGTGCAAGTACATAAGTTCCAAACTTTCACCTCCAGGATGCACTTTTGTTCTATATGGGCCATTTTTGTGTTCTTTCAAGAAAGTGTGAAAAACTAATTTGGGACACACATTATAGTCAAGTGGCAGGGAACTTCAATGTGGATTAGAGAGTAGTATTACTTCAAGATTATTTCTATTTTCCAAAACTCTGACAAGACATTAATAGGTATAACATATTGTGCCTCGCCTATGCCATCACTAAGCCTTCCATTAAGAAGCAGAGGCTATACACTCCTTTAACTACCCAAAATAATCCCTAGGATTCAATCTCCATGGATTACATGTCAATTTTTCCCTCCACCAAACATGGTAATGATTGTGTTTTTGTGGTTGTCGATCGATTCTCTAAGATGGTCATTTTGATACTGTGTAAGAAGAGTATCACAACATAAGCCATTTCTAATCTCTTCTTATGTTTGGGTTCGTTTTGAGCTACCATGAACCATTATTTTAGATAGGGATAGTAGGTTCCTCAGTACCTTGCAGTTAATCTTGTGGTCTTTGATGGACACCAAGATTACCAAATTGACTACCTTCCACCCCCAAACAAATGGGAAAAAAGGTTGGCCAACATGATGATTGTGCATATATTTCACATGTAGAACTCTAAGCATCCATACACATGGGATGAGAGTTGTCCATGTGTTCAACATAGCTATAATAGAGCCCTCCATAACTCAATTGGCCACATCCCTTTTTAGGTGTGCTTAGGGTTCCAACCATTTCCCCCCATTGATGTAGCTCTTTCCACTACATCTACACAGGAAGAGTCCTCCCATCCTCAAATCGAGGTAGTTAGAGAAACCATTTTTTTTTAATGGATCTAGCATATCCAATAACAGGTTCATATATCCTGTAGAAATCCAATGCCAAGTACAAGTAGTGACATGACCAACATCGAGTTTCACACAAGTTTCAGGTTGGCGATAAGGTGTGGTTGCATTCATAGAAAGAGTGTCTCACATGCCCCCACAATAAGCTCAAACCACTCAAATATGGGCCTTACACCATCGCGAAGGCTATGGGTGAGAATTATTTTGAATTGAGTATTCCCACTTTCATTGGCTTGCACCCAATATTTAATGTGGAGCTACTTCGACCATATTTCCCACCTTTATTGGACACCTAGGAGGTGGCTAAGGAATTTTCCCCTACAAAAATCAACTCTGACTCCATTTAGTAGGATAAAGTGGACTGAATCATGGACATCAAGACGAAGGGTTCCCACTAGAAAAACATACAACTCTTTTGAGTTGTCAAAGCAAGGCATATTCTTCACCAAGGCAAGTGGCTCATTAGGAGTCAGATTCAACAATATTTTCTTCATATGACGAAGGAACTTAATCCAATGGGAACCATTACTTCCTAATGGGGTACAATTTATCTAGGTGGGTATTGGTGGCCACCCACCTTTTCCATTGACTCATAACGGTTCCCTATCTTGGCAATTTTTTTACATTTTTTCAAGTCTCCAACTTCCAGCATGTTTTTTAGGCCCTAAATAGTGTTTTTTGGCCCTGCAATATATTATCGTTGTTATAGCATTCAAAATCCTTGCTTGAAATTGTTATTATTCTCATCGAGATCTTTACAATGGGCTATTGTGCACCCCAAAAAGAGTTTGTATGCGAAAATTGTAGCCCCGAGAAGTTGACATATCAACTAGACTCCTCAAGGCTCACATTCCTATTTCCATTTCATCTCCTAGGGTTAGGGTTTTGTATATTTAGGGTTTTTTCCTCTTGGGGTTTAGCAATTTATGTTAAAAGGTCATTTTCGACCTCTTGCAATGTTTTCTTGTGAATGAGCATAGCTCACACCTCTCTCTTCATAGATAATCTACCACTATTCTAGATAGTTTGTATTGCTTTGCATTTCACAGTCTTTTTGTATTTCATTTATTATAATTTGGTTCTCATTGTATATTGTGATCTCTACAACATTTCTGTGTGTGTGTGTTTCCATCTGTATTCATGCCTATCATTTAGTTCTCTATACAATCCAAATCAACATGCTTGAAATTTAAGGGAAAAAGTTGGTAGATAAATGGGCCAAAATCAATACAAAAAGAGTTCAGAAAGTATGATCAAAAGGAGACATACACACTAGAGGCTTAGATACACAAGTACCAACATTGGCTAAAGAAACTGTGTCTACCAAAAAGTAAAATAAAAGAAAAATATGGGAAAGGGTAGTCGATGACAGAAGAAAGAAGAAACAAAAACATGAAGAGAAGATAATAAAAAGTTGAAAAACTCAAAGAGATACAAAAGAAAAATGGGGAAAGAAAGAAAAAAGGGAAGATGTAGAAAGAAAAAGTAGAGATACGGAGAGATAAAGAAAAAAGAAAGAAATTGAATATGCCACAAAAGTAGAAAAGAAAAAAGTAAGACGAATCCCTAGAACATTAGAAAACAAGGTAAATAATCACGACAATGATCAAAGACTTAGATATAATAAAGACTTTGGAGGAGATGGGGGGAACTCGGATCAAGAGATTGGACAAAAGGAAGAAATGAATCTTAAAACATGTGTAGAAGACAAAGAAAAAAAAAACAAAAGAAGGTCAAGGATGAGCACAAAAGAAAATATTTATGAAGGAAGTTGAAGGTCGATGAAGATAAAAAGGGCATGGAGCTAGAAGAAAGAAAGAAAGAATAGATATAAAGGGAGGAAAGATAATTAAAGGAAATGTAAGCATAGAGTAGTCTAGTAAAGCAAATGCATCATCAAGAGCAGTAATAAACCCAAACTTTGCTATGAATATCAAACCCATATCAAAAGTATGACACATGTGATTTTTTGGTAGAAGGAAGAAGGGAGGAGTGATGTTACAAAAATATTCATAAAAGTAAAAATCCATTATGTAGATAGTAATAATATCAATATGAAAGAACAAAAATATCACAAACAAGGAACCAATTCAAGTGATTTTGACCTAATCACAAGAATCACGGGGATACAAATCATAGTCTTGAAAGTAATCGACAAAGTCATGATATCGATGCAATCATTAGACTACAAGAATATAATCTAGGCCATTGAGAGATGAAACTTTCCAATTCAATCAAGAGACTCATAAGATAGTATGTAAGACTCAATGAAATGAAGGAAGAATATAAGGAGAAAGAAAAGGAAATCCAAGCAATTAAAGGGAATTTGCAAAGCATAATGGAATTTTAATTAAAGGGAATTTGCAAAGCATAATGGAATTTTTTTAAGAGTATTTCCTAAGGCATCAATATAGCGGGTTAACATAGCGATGGAAATATTAAACAAAGTATGAGTACTGCAATTGAGGCATCTCTGATAGATATTAAACAAGAGGTAGAAAAAGAGGTTGCAAAAAAATTGTTTCAGACTTGAAAGATGAGACTTTGGTAGTGAATAGATTATTGGACAACATAAAAAAGTTAGATGGTTTTAGATAGAATATTTGATTAAATATGATGGACATGAGGATAGAAATCAATATGTAACCCAAGTGATTAGCTCAACAAGTGGGGTGTCAATGGTGTTGGGAATTTGGTTAGTTCCATGTCTAGTAGGTGCCATATTTGAATCCCCTTGGGTTAGACACACTAGTCTACACTAATAGATTCCCTAGGAATGCCAAGTTTTCTCGTGAGATTTTCCTTGGAGAATAAAAATAAATCAAAATCACATTATCTTGATTGGATGAGATAAACAAAAACTAAATATATAAAAGTAATCAAATCAACACAAAGAAAACTTTCAAAAGGACAAGAAGAAATTATAGACAAAAATTGCAATTTTGAAATTGATAGAAGAGTCAACATAGTAAGAGGAAAATAATGAAGGAAATGCAATAAATAGAGAACATACAGGATTCAATTGGAGTCATCCTATTCTAAAAATTCAAAGAAAAAATGTAATTATCAAAATAAAAAAGATAATTGAAATGACAACAGAGAAAGGTTAAGAAGCATCTGAACAACATTTTAGTTTGAGATCAATAAATGAATAATCATTAAAATAATTATGCATCCAACAAATGAATCACCATCAAAAGCCTATTTAAGAATGAAGTTGGTCCTTGAATAGATGTGTCACTTATATAATAGATTATGAAGCACGATGATTATTGATTAAGAGGTTTTGGATTAATTGAGGATTGTGGCCCTTCATTTGAGGCATATTGATTCTTGATTAAGAGGTTTTGTCTTAATTAAGGATCATGGCCCTTTATTGATTTATTTGATTACTAGAGTTATTAGTTAAAGGTCGTTGATGATATTTTAGATTAAAAATTACATCGACCACCCAAAAAGTTGATAAATCTTGATCTTAATTGAGGTCAATTAAGATTAGGCACCCATTGACCAAATTGATTACCTAAAGCATTATGTTTGTAACAAAAAAATAGATTATGTTTTAGATTAAGCATGATCTTGACCACCCAAAAAATTGATTAAATCTTGATCTTAATTTAGGTCCATAAATTCAATTAAGGTTTGGCACCCATTGACCAGAGAGAGAGAGAGAGAGAGAGAGAGAGAGAGAGAGAGAGTTGTGTCATAATGTGATAATGGAGCATCAATTATTTTTTCTAAACCAAGGTCATAGATTATATGGTTGGATCTTGATATTACTCTAACAAACAAAACTTTATGCACGTAATTCAATGGAAGAAATCAAATGCAGAAGTATGCATGACAAAATAAAGTGAAAGAAGACAAAGAAGAAGAAGAAAGAAGACATACTCAAGATCTTTCACATGAACAAATGAGGTAGTGATGT
This sequence comes from Picea engelmannii, assembly GCA_009831015.1. Taxonomy (NCBI): domain Eukaryota; kingdom Viridiplantae; phylum Streptophyta; class Pinopsida; order Pinales; family Pinaceae; genus Picea; species Picea engelmannii. Next base: position 80,748 of record ML818593.1, on the reverse strand, counting down.
AACACCCTGTTTCCCCCAAATTTGTAATTAATCCTAATACAGGAATTACCATGCTAAAGCATGATGAAAATGTGAATGTATGATGTGAAGGGACCTTATGAAGAAGGTCGATAAATGTAAATAACATTATGAAATTATATTACAGGACTGTTGGGAGGGGATGTGCAGAAAAAAGAGACCATGATGGCGGTGGAAGGCACCTGAAAAAGGTGGCGTTAACTTCCACTGAGAATTAAATATCGTATTTGGACTCCACTGGCCCGGAGAACCAAAAGCGGCTCGCTGGCCCTGAAAATTAATGGCTCGCACACTGGTAGGCGGATGGCTTGATGAGGGATGGGATGGTGAACCGCCCATCCGTAGAGTCGTCAGGCCTGATCAGTGCGAGGGAAATCGCGCCACATGCAACCTCGCGAGAGGATAAGGAATATGGAAGAAGCGATTGAAGGGGGCAGATGCGAGGGGAACTCTGGTTTTATGCAGAGTGAGTGACCGCAGAGAGAAGGGGATTGCAACCTTCGCTCCTGGGCACTGGAAGACAGAGAGACACAGGTCTCAGGACATCGTGGTCTCAGCTCGGGGGTGGCTAGTGGTAAATCCCTTCGGAGTCACTACGCCTACGGTTGGGTGGAAACGAGCACCCCTCTCAGCAGTTGCACCCAATTCTGAAGTTATTTCTGATAAGTGTTTGTTCACATTACCTCTTGAAATTCATATGCTGACATATATGCTCATAAACTGTGAAATGGTGAACAATTATATTATAAGAATGTCTATGTAGTGTTTTGATAAGAGATGATACATATTTATATATATATGCTTATAATAGAAAGGCCCCGCGTAGCTTATGTTGATGAATGGATTCAATTGTGCGCGAGCTGAACCAAGTCAGATCTCCAGCCCATCCTCGGAAGTTCGTTTCCCTTTGTCTGTTTCCAGGAATGCCTCGGAATAGATCTCGTCGTCGAGATTTTCCCTCCTTAGAAAGGTTCACAAAGAACCCAGGAAAGGGACTTGAATGGGCAAGTCTTAATAACCCTGTACGAGGAGGAATGACCCTCTTAAGGTTCTAAGGTAGTAGCGTAGGGATGAGTAACCAATCGACGGATGAGATCCTGTCGGAAGACCCATGGTCATTCAGGACTATCAGATTGACGGAAGTAGTAAGAGCGTTACGCCTCTTGTTTCTTTTCCACCCATCTTCGTAAACAACGAGGAAATCGGGATCGTAGTTTCCCCAAGGTCCATGAGAACATTTGGACCGTTGATCTTTCCACATCCATGAAGTAGTGGAAGAGTGCGCAAGGTGGAGAAAGTCTGAGTCGTCAGATATTGAGCAGACACCCATCAGCCGTTGGATCGGGAGAAGATGCCTGGAGCTTAAGTCTCTGGAGTGTGCGCAGAAGAACGGATCTGGGCTGTCAGATCTGGGAAAATTACCCGACAGTCGTCAGATTGAACAGAAGTGGCTCGAGGTTTAGCCATCGGGAGATTGGCACTCGGGAAATCGGGATCCTAGAGGTCGTAAGAACTGATACATCACAAGTATCGAGATCCCGATAAGGATCTAGACCATTCGTTGGTAGACAACACGTGGCGGAGATCAAGCGCCATCGACGTTCGGTGTATCGGGGAAGTTCCAGGTGAAAACACCAACAAAATCCGAGCCGTCCGTTCAGAGGGACAGGTGTCAAAAATATAACGAGAGTCGGAGAGTTGGGAAGTCGGCATTTCTGAGGTCGCAGGAATCAGGACGACGAAAGTTTCGAAGTCCCGACAGAATTGGGACCGTCCATTTGGAGGGATACGTGTCAGGAGATCCCGAAAGTCGGGGATCGAAGAATCGGAGTTTCCAGAAGTAAGAAACTCTCACACATTGGAATCGTGAATCGTGATATCCCGACGGGAGAGACATGTGGGCCACCGCGGGAGATAGTGGAGGACAGGTGTTACCATATCGGGGTTCGGGACTTGGAGAGTTCCGTGAATTAGTGCAACGGGAATCGTGATATCCCGATACGCGAATTTCCCAATTTTTCACAGGAGTGTGGGTCACAGTGGAGGACAGGTGTCGTGCGCATATCCGTATCGGCATATCGGGAGTCGGGGATCCACGAGGTAATTTGCATTCGACAGAGAAAACCGTGAAATCCCAATGGGAAGTTATACGACTACATTCATATGGTAAGTGGTCACATGGACCATAGTATAGCCAAGAAGGATAGCCAGTGTAAAGGCGCATCGAGAGTCGGAGGATCGAGAGTCCAGAGGACTTGCGCATCGTGACACTGAAGGGCGTGAAACCCCGACGAAAGGAAAAACCATAAGGCTGAGGTCTTGGGTACACGGTCGTAAAGACAGTAAACCACAGGCTTGGCCTAGGGAGTTAATGTGTAAGGAGCGCATCGGGATTCGGAGGATCGTGAATCAGAGATCGACGATCGGTGATTGTAGTTGCCAAGACATCATGGGTGTCAAAACCCCGATAGAAGGAACCCCGAATCCCGATATTGAACCAGGGATTGGCATTTTGCTAAGGCAGGTTTGTGGGAACTTCTAAATTGTGGGAGATTAACCCAAAAAAATTTAAATTTGGATAGTGGGTATGTTACAAGTGACAAAATCAATCATGAAGTAGAATGTTGTAGAAAAATCAAGAAAATGAAGTTGAATCCACACAACAAAAGCAAAATAAGAATGAGTCAAAATAGCAACAAAATTTGTGAAGGAAAGAAGAATGAAGAAGAAAAAACAAGGCTATAATAAGAAGTGAAAATTTGATATCCTCTCTGTCATAAATTGAGATGTAAAATTAAATGATCTCTCTTGATATTTTTGATGTCATATATTTGAATATGATGGTAAGATGGTCCTAGTCCTATGTTGACTTGAGTGATAAAAAATAGGTCAAAATTAGCTCCAACGGAATTATACTTGAATTGTTTGAAAAATTTATTGTACTTCAGTCTAGTCTTGATGAAAAATGTAATTAGGTATATGGTTGTAAGCCTTGTTAATGCTAGCATGCCAATTTCTAGTCTAATTAAAATGATTTAGTAAACCAAAGAAGGGCACAATGTAACCCCAAGTTTGGTAGTAGTCCTTTGACGAGCCATTTTTAGGCATACATGTTTTCCATGGAATCCTAGTGATCATGATGAATAAAGTTGTCCTTAGGATGATAGATATGCCATCAAGTTGTGGAATATAGCACCTAAGTAGGTGTGGGGGTGATTAAGTGTACTTGTATTCTAACTTGATGATAAATTGAAGTCATTGACAAGACATTCTAACTTTAGGGGGTGATGAAAGTGAAAGATTGAGATGAGAATGTGATGAATTAGGGACCAAATTATGATGAAGGGGGGGTAAAAGGTTTGTGAAATGAGTATTTTTTATGAACCATGTACATGAAAAGGTTTCCTAGAGAACCGATAGATACAATGCTAGTGACCCATGTATTATGGTGGATGGTGACTTTTTTATATGGGCATTGACAAAAATGATGTTTAAATTTTGCAGGTATAATATATTTTTAAAAGAAATCCCAAAGACGGAAACTAAAAAAGAATAATGAAAAAGATTATAGAAGAATATGATAAAGATTGTACCGGTTAAAGGATTGAAGATCAAAGAGATTGGATGATTGAATAGTGGATTCACGAGTATTCATTAAGGGGGGAGCGTGAATAGTTAACTCCTACTTAACATAACTAATAAATAAATTGCAATATGTTAATGAAATATATAATGCATAAAATTATGTGTATTAAAAAATAATTAGGACAAAAGAGAGAAGTTGGGGATGAAAATTCATGGAGATATTTTGGGACATGGTTGAATGACTCCCTATCAATATCTAACTATGATATATTTGTTATCATTACCTAATTATATACAAGGACCTATTATACATTTGAAGACATGAGTAATGGAATGATTGCTTAGAATTACCCTCATGGGTTTCTCCACTGTAAACCCCAAGTGCCCCTTTCTTTTATGTATGGAAGGATATTCTTGTTGCACCTTGTTAACCAACAAACATTTACAATTTTGTTTATCCGAACATGTTTTTGGGTTTCTCTAGTGACTAGTTTCACTATGGAGATCATGATAATTAGTCTTGATTTTGGAAATACATATTTTGTTCTTCAAGCTCATATTCTTGAAAAATATTTGTAGTGTTCCAACAACCGCCAACTTCATCTTATTCATTATTTCATGGTATTTCCAGATTTTATATTTAAACTTCATACAGATGTAAGATTTAATATTGTTGATATTATTGTTTTGTTTTTCTCCTTTTATATTTCAACAGTTAACCACGTTTCAAAATCTCTAGCCAACGTCTTTTAAGCTTGTGATGGCTCCTATTCATATTAGAAGCAACCACAAGGAGCCTATCTTTGCTCAAATTTAGTAATTTATGTTTATAATCTAAATATATAATCACAACTTTATACTCAATCAAGAGAATGGGGTAAGAAGCGTTGCACTTAATTTTTAAATTATATGTTATGAAATGTTTTTAGATTTCATCAATTTTAATCCAAGTCTTGCAAGGGATAATGCAAGCCCAATTCACATTCATAAATAATAATCAAGATAAGTAAATATTTAAAAGGACTTTTTTCTTATCTCAATTCTAAATCTCAAACATTTTTTTTAAAGACCCTAATAGGTTTTTCTAACCTAGATAATTCTCTTCTTAACGTTGTAGTTCCAATTCAAAGGGGAATTCAAATCAATACCTAAGTACTTGTAACATTTCACCTCAAGGGTGTTGTCACCATAAAAAGTCGGAGGATAAATTCATTTCTTAAATTTAATTACCATAATCTTAATTTGATTGATATTAATATTAAGCTTGTAATTTTTGCAAGATTCAAGAATAATAATAACTTGAATAACAATCCTAACCCATAAGAATCCAAGATGAGGTGCCTTGAGCACAAAATACACAATAAAATTAAATAATGATGCAATATTATTTGATTTAATCGAGGTGCATGCTTGTGAAACACATTTTCAATTGTGTTTTGTTTGTCACTTCCACACCATGTCTAAACAAGAAGGAATGTCAATATTCAATGTTGAATCATGAATGCCAATTCATGAATTTTGGACACCAAAATGTTTTAATTCTTAAATTATTTGAATCTAACAAAGGAATTTGAGTCATTGTTGATTTAGTACACTAATTTAATTTTAGTTTTTTTGTGTGAACAGGGGTACCCATATCTGTATTTGTATTATTGCCCATTCCTAAGTATTTATACCTTGATTATTTAAGTTTTTCTAGATTTCTTTGTTCTCAATAAATTTGGGGTTAAAATAAATCTGTTAAATAATCAATAATAAGATCAAAATTGTGTTCAATTGTCATTAGGTCTATTCCAAGTGGTAGTAAGATGGAGTGGTGTCCTCCCTACCCAGGTTCTATTATTGTAAGTGACATGACAAAGCTTTAAGCTTCTACATAATCCAATTTACCCTAGAAATCATCTTCAAAATGAGTGGAAGTGCCCAGTGGATTTCCCTAGAAAATGCATTATGTGACTATATATATATATATATATATATATATATATATATATATATATATATATATATATATATATATATATATATATATATATAATTTTCAACTCGGACTTCATTTTAATGCATTCATTTATATTAGACCTCATTTGAATTCATTAATTAATCTTAGATTGATGGTTACTCCTGCAACATAAACATTGTAATAAAATACCTATAAAGCCAAAAAAATCTCCAATTTTGGTTTTTGAGGACCTCCTTCATTTATTCATTCCATGAAAGGTTGAATCCATTAAGTAACACATCCGATATTCTAAAGAAGATTATTATTTAAACCTTGTGGTCCTTTTTGGTTGACAACAACTAACAAGACGTCACGCTTGTCCATTTTCTACAACAACATTCCAAATATCATAAATTTTCACTAGGTAACTACAACATTACTCAGTGGATGGAATATACCAATTTCTATTTTTGCCTCAAATCATTCTTGGTTAGCATACCTTTACCAAGGGAATTCCTTACCTAAATTGCCTCTCGCTTTTATGTGAGCACACCAAGCCATACATGTATGGCTATCATCCCTCTCTAGATGTTACATGATCCTTTGAATTTCAGGAGAATGTCCAAGCACTCTCTTTACCCGATTTTGGATCAGCACCTCATTGACCCTTTGCCTTATATTCATAAGACTATATGCATTAGAATCATCAACAATTTCATATATGTTATTAACTCTTTCTCTATTATTATTAGATAATTATTATCCAAAATGATCCATGACAACTCTATATCTCACAACCAACAATAGACTATCCCAAGATCTATAAGTATTCCAATTTTCTTTCTATTGCATTCACACGCATTTTCTCTCTCTCTCTCTCTCTCTCTCTCTCTCTCTCTCTCTCTCT
>ML818593.1:33254-71351 GCA_009831015.1 Picea engelmannii | reverse complement strand
TCCAACATCTAGGGATCCAGGTTTTTTAACAAGCAAGGATATAAGAAATGGTTCAGATATTCTGGTCTCCAATTATCCAAGACCCCCCACATGTGCTTAAGTTTTAAATGACCCGCACTTTCAGGTTTTTGGGTTCTCCTTTTTGGTTCCAACCTTCCATTCCGGTTGTAAGGAAGAAATCAATACTTCCTTGAGATCACAAATCTCATCCCTTGTATACAAAGATCATGCATTCCCATTATTTTAGGTTTCACAAAAACCAAGGACTAGTAAGGACATTTAGACATACATGGAGCATAATCCCATGCCTCCCTTACTCATTTCTCAGAGTTCTAGGGTCTTTGACCAGGTGTTTATTTATAACATGTTCTCCTAGATTAAATAACTAGGAATTTAAAACACAAAGTTAATTGTGAGTTACAGATTATATTTGATCTCTTCATTTATCATACATCACAAGAGATAGAAACCAATAAGGAACACAAACATACAGAGAGTAGTATACATATTTTTCTTCCATGGGTAAAAAAAAATTTAGTAGATACACTATTGAGTTCATCAAAACATGGAGATTCATTCATTCATTTGCCTTACAGGTCCTTACCCAAAACCATACAATTCTATTGATTGTACAAGCATGCATAGTTACACATTTACATAACATAAAAGATAGTACAAGGGAGACTTATCTGTGTAGAAAAGTTGGCCAAATCAGCTAACTGAAGGTGAACATTTTCCACCCAACCATGGGCTCAGATGCATTAGTTCTCTACAATCTGGCCACCCCCATGCCAAGCCATGATACCATGAGAGAAATCTCTCAGGCTCTTAGAGCAATTTGGAAAGGTGAAGGCCACTCTCCTCCACACAACCACTAGCTGAAAATTCTTACACCCACCATGCCTAAAGCCTCCGTGAGGTTTACCATATGCCCTCTTAGCTCAGGTCAGGTTCGAGTCTCACACCAATTCACTCAGATGAACCATACACACACAATCCTGGTATGAAGCTCTTGTCTCTTTTCCCACACATGGGTTCTCCCCTTATTCTCAGTAGTTGCCTCCTTTATGCATCTTTCAATCCTCCTTTTTCTGCTCATGTGTTTTTCTCCTCCCTACCCCCAAAAACGTTCTCTATTTATTTCCCTTTTCTTTTGTCAGAAGGAACTCGTGGTTCAATCATGGTGGACTGAGATGGTACTCTGTTGTACCCCAGACTGACACTTTTCTACTGTCCTAGCTAGTCTTCCATGCTTCCATTTATTGTGATTGGTTGGTTGTTCAACTACCAATCCATCTTCTATTCACTGATTTACTTTGGAATCAAAAAAAAAAAAGGGAAATAACTACCAATCCATCTTCTATTCACTGATTTACTTTGGAATCAGAAAAAAAAAAAAAAAGGAAATAACTTGTTATTTCCAAAAATAAATAATTCAACAAAGAGGCTTGGGTTCTTGAGCATGATGAACCCCCTTCCTTCTAAGTCCCCCTCACTATTCCCTCCGGTGGTATTCATGGCTAGTACTTAAGCTTCACCCTTCAATCAGTTGTTTGGCTCCTCTTTTATTAAACAATATTACAATTACATTGTTCAATAGCCATGATAATTATTATCTCCATGTTGAGATCAACCATCACTAGTCATAATACATTACAATTAATTCAAATGATTAAAAATGGGGTGCTACACATTACCAATGACTTGTATTGTTTAGTTTTATAGTTTATTATTGAGGTTTTTGTATAAATGTAGATATTAAAATTATAAATAAAAATTATCATGAATAGAGCATTTATGCTTGTTTGTAACTTTAAAAAAAAACAAAACATAAGGATAAATTATATGTGATGTTTAGATATTATGTATGATCACAAGTAAAGAAGAAGAAAATATATTAGATAAAATATATAAATTTAAATAGTTTATATCATTGCTTAAGTTTAACTTTGTTGGTTGTTTTCAATATTGTTAGGCATTTGTTTAGTTCTATACTAGAAAGTGCATGATTCAAATCCCCTTATGTCACGCACTCTAGTCTACTCTAAAAAGTTTATTATGGATGTCATCCACATAGAAGCATCCCTTGGACTTGTCCATAAAAATTTTCTTTTGAAAAAAATATATTAATTTTATATTGAAATAAGATGTAGTTGAAATATTACAATTTTTTTACAAATTCTAATTTAAATTATCAAAATTATTTTTCTAACATTATTTAAAAAATAAAAAAATAAAAAATATTAGAAAGGAATGAATTTGTAAAATTGATAATATAAAGAAGATTGAATCCTCCCTTCTTTTAACTTGCCTTATCTTTAATAATATAAAATCTAAATTTATTCAATATAATAACTTAATTATTCTTTTAAACATTTAAAATTTTTAAAATCATAATAATTTTGATATGAAAATAATATTTAAAAAATATTTAATATAATTTTTTTTAATTATTTCATAAACTTTTATAATAATAATAATAATAATAATAATAAATTACGATCTCCATTCATGTATTCCATTACCATGATAGAAATCTTTTAAAACTATAAAAAATGATGTTGTATAAGAAAACATATTTGCAAACTTAAAAATTAATATTCTATAAAACTTTATATTACCACGATAGAAATGTTTTAAAACTATAAAAATGGATGTTGTATAAGAAAACATATTTGCAAACTTAAAAATTAATATTCTATAAAACTTTTTAAATGTTATATAAAAATATGTTTAAAGCTTAAAAATGAGTATTGCCAAAATATACAGAATGCGAAAAGAGGGGTTTTAAATAAATTTTGGTACAAACTTTATTGAGTGTGATCTCTTGAGGGCGGAAATAAAAATATTTTCAATTTTGTTTAAAGTTGTAGATTTGCATTAGTTTGGTTGGTTTTGTTGTGCAGCGGAAGTAATAATATAATATAAGAGATTTAGTGATTTTACATATTAAAATTTTTAGTAAGAAAATATTTATTTGACAATGGTAATTGGTATTTTTATTAATGAAAATAAGGGTTGTTGTCGAGTTAGTCGGTAGTTGGGAAATACATGTTGAACAATAAAACTTAATATAACTAAATGTAGAAATAATGAATATTTTTTGACAAAAGATAATAATTGTGGGTTGTTTGTTATTCAAAATGTATAATGAACCAAATGAAACTATAATATTCATAAGTATAATATAAATATAATAAATATAATTTAAATATAATAATAAATAATAATAATAAATATACAACCTGAGTGGGCCTAATGATTAAGAACATGTGTTTCCTCTTAAGAGGTCACATGTTCAAATCCAGAGGGAGGTAGGGTATGTATACCTTCGTAGACTTTACCAGTCAAATCGTGCAGAATAATAAATATAATAAATATAAATATAAGAATGCATAATAATAAATACATAGTAAAACTTTTTATTCTATATAAATATAAATATATTTAGATGTGGTGATTGGTGAAATTCATTAATTAATTCTACATATTGAAAGACTTGAAGGGAGCAATAACACTTCAATTCTATCGATTAGAAATGAGAAACACAAATATTTTTATTATATCCAAAAATATATATTTGTTTTCTTATGTTAAACATTACATTGCATACACAAATTTATGGTAAAAGGAAAATTAATGTCACATCAAAAGAAAACTCATTGCTATAGTCCCATGGTAGGGACTAATAAGAGATTACAATATCCAGTAGCAGGTTACCTGCTTCTAACTACAATTTGTTTTAGACCGACTTTCAAACAATCAGATTCAATTATTGGGTTAATTACTTGTGATTTGGCTGAAATCTCGCACAAATTGGTGGGATTTGTTTCCACCAGTTTAACAGGTTTTTTCATTAATAATAGATAGCGGAATACCTAAGTTTTTTTAATGGTTTAAATGGGAAAAAATTTAAATAAAAGTTAGTATGATTTTAAATTAAAAATAAAAAATAAAACAATGGAGTGAGAGAAGTTTAAACTCTTGCTATCATTGTTGTTAGAGGTGTTCTAAAAAATCACCTCAATTAATAAAAACAAAAATGACACTCTTATATGTGTGTGTGGGGTATGTACTATTACTTTAGTATATTACTATTACTTTAGTAAATTTACTATTACTATAGCTATTACTTCTATTACTTTAGTATTTACTATTGACTATTACTTTAATATTTATTATTTACTATTACTATTTAGAGCGAGCAATAGGAGCATTGATGTCAATTATAATACTATCAACATAGATCCATCTTAACCCACGACGTGGAAAGGGATCAAATCTCTCTAGGTGCAAACCTTTAACCTTTACGCTGGTGTTTATTCAAATCTCTCCAGATGCAAATTTTTAACCTTTATGCTAGTGTTTATTCAAAGAAATTTAAATTCTTGATATCATGTTCACTCAAAAATCAATAATGAGGACCATTCTTAAGAGTTAGATTTTTAGTATTGCTCGAGTGTCCCATATTATTTAAGAGGTTTAGTAGTCCATATTATTTAAGAGTTTTAGTAGTCATGCAGCACCTATGTGACTTTACTAGTTGGACATAATCTTTAACCACTTGTGTCACCAAAACTATACATATCCAACATGATTTGATTGAACCCAAGCCAAACAATTTAGAGTGTGTGGAATGTTAAAGCCTTTGTTTCACCATAGGTGACATAGGTGATGTTGCAGTATCACCACCCACCCATAGACAATGCTACACAATTGTCTTTCCCCAAGCCAATAATATTTGAACAACCCATTGCCCAACATGAGTCCATGTCGTTGTAAATCTAGGCCAACACTTAATAGTCTCTAAAGATCATGTTCTTGTTTCACTAGGTGTTTATATACCTTCAACACACTTCTTGTCTTGTCAGAAATGGCACACAATCCATAACATTGCCAAAAATCATCAGTGATTTGCTCAAGTCTTCTATATAACACCTCATCGGTCATCTACCTTACTCAATTAGACATCCTTAGCCCTATTTTGCTAGACATCCTCCTAACCTACACACTAGTACAACATTCTAACCGTCTTAGATCTGTCACCATGAGTTAGTCACCAAGGCTACCGAAACATATAAGTGAGGCATACATCCTTAACCAAGTTTGTCCAATATTCCCTCTATCATGTGAATGTTAATAACACCTCAAATACTATGCACTAACCAAGGCATACATCCTTAACCAAGTTTGTCCAATATTCCCTCTATCATGTGAGTGCTAATAACACCTCAAATACTAAGCACTAACCAACTATGCAACCCTCAACGGTTTAAACATTTTTAAAATTTATATAAAAAAAATTCATCTTATGGAAACATTTTAAAATTTATTAAAAAAAATCATCTTAAATATTAAGACCCGGCTTTTAAAAGATGGTTTTATCTTTAAAAATTATAAATAACAACCCAAGAATAATATTAATTCAAAAGCAGAGTTTCAATTTCGTTATTGAAATTAATTCAAAACGATGGGGTGAGAGTGGCTCGAACCCTCGCCCCCAGGATCGCCATGAGATTTTACTAAAACCTTATGGGGTGAGAGAGGCTCGAACTCTCGACCTCAGGATTACTCTAGATTAAGCTATGAGACCTACGCGCTAACCAACTGCGCCACCACCCCAGATGTGAACAGACGCAAATATATCAAATACAATTTAATACATTTCATTTATTTAACCTTTGCTGTATATTTATGCATCCGCCGTTAGAACTAAAGATCTCTCTGCTACATCATTTTTACTGTGTATTATATGGACAACCAGTGACAAAAAAAACCAATTTAATACAGTGGATGAAATGCAGGTAATATATATATATATATTTTTTTTTAATTTAATTTAATAGTTTTATTAGCCCTTCCAAAGTAGTGAATAAGTCAAAATCAATTTGACTTTTATAAATTCAGAAAACTTTTAATAATGTTTTATAGTACGTTAAATTACTAGGGCGTACTCCATCGTTGGAAAAATCATTTAGAATTCTGATAATGCTTTGCCTAAGCATACTAGTAGACTCATATTGGTCTAGGTCTTGAAAATAACACCTCTTTCATGGGTAAACGGGTCTCAAAAGAATAGGAGCAAGCTTATTACATAAAGGGATTTCTTTCATCTTTCCCCATATGTTTTTTTAAAGGTCTTTTAGTGTGCAATAGTCTCATGATACATGATATATAATTAGGTAAAACTTTCATGTTTAAATTTTACCTAATGGTTAGTCTTTTTATTGGGTTAATGTTTATAGAGGTATCAAAATTAGACCTAGAGGTTGATGTTGATGTCACAGATGTGAGGGTTAGCTCAAGCAACCATGAGTCAGAAGGGAGATTTATCTCTCGAAGTTGGGGAGCTTACGGGTTCGACTTTGTTGATATGCTCGTTGTTAGGATCCATAGTCATGGTCGACGACTCACCCCGTTTACCATCCATAGATCATGGGGAAGTACTTGAAGGGTTTTCCACAAGAAAACTATAAATAAATGAGCATAAATCCTATATATATAATGAAATTAGAATATATTTATACTAGTTTAAAAATGAGTAAGTTAATAAACAAGCAAACTCACCCACTTTTCAATGGAAATGATTTGCAGTGCTCCACATTCACCATTGAACTAATTTGGATATAAGGAGGAAGTTTCAACATGAAGGCATTTGCATTCACCTACTCAATGATGTCGAACGGTCTGTATCCAAGGGACTTGAGTTTCTTCATTGCTCCTTGCAATCACTCCTTACAGAGGTAAAGTGACACCTTGTCTCCAACATGGATTTTATGATCCTCCCTATGTTGGTCATGCCTAGCTTTATACTATTGTTGGCTCTTCTCAAAATGCTCTTGTACCCTTAAATGTATCTATCTGATCTTGTCCACAAATGTGCTCGCCTTCTTTTAGTCTCCTTGTAGCCTTGCTTCATCCTTCTAATGTCCATACACAATATTAAATAGAGAAGGAGGTAAGTAACCAGAAAAGGTCTCGAAAGGATATTTGTTGGTGGAAGAATGGAGTGTTGAATGTAAACAAATTGTTCATCCCATGTTTTTCTATTATAATCTCTCAACAATTATACCAATGTATGGTTAACAACCTCATTTTGTCCATCTTTCTGAGGATGGAATGTAGTGGAATACCTCATCTTGGTATCCATTCTATCCCAAAGCACTATCTAAAATATACCAAGGAAATTGCTATCTTGATAAAAAATGATGGAACTTGGAAATCCAAAATATACCTAAACATGGTTGAAGAATAATTCAGTGGCTTCTTGTCCATATATCATCTTCTTACATAGATTGAGCACACATATCTTGTTGAAGTAATCCACCATGACAAACAAGTAATCATGGCATCTACAAGTCATAAGAAAACCTCCAACAAATTCCATGGAGATGCTCTCCCAAGGCCTACTTGGTATTGATAATGGAATGTATAGGAAAAGATTTTGATTGCTTGGCTTGCTAGTGGTACAAAGAACACAACCTCTAACAATTTTTCCCACCTGCTCCTACATCTTGGGCCAATGCACATACCATTGCAAATTTTCCACTGTCTTTGTCACACAAAAATGTCCAACGAATTTGGAAGTGTGTGTTTCTCTCATCAATTGAATTCCTCTATCACGTGGTATGCAAAACTTGCCCAACTTGTATATAAGCATGTCTTGGAGGTAATATACATTCCCTTCCATGGCAGTGATCGATCTATCCTTCAGCTACTTGTATACTCCTCTGAAATCTTCATCTCCCTCATAGTCTTCATGCAAAAGATCATGAGTGAAAGGCTCAAGCTACATTATCACCCCAACTATTGCAATCCTTTTTAGTGGTGGCCAAGAGAGAATGCCTGCTAGATTATTTGTGGCTCCTTTCTTGTACTTGATCAATAGGTGAAATTGTTGCAAGAATCCTAACCACTTGTAATGCCTCACCTACTACATCTTGCTCTAGCTTTGCAAGTATGAACTATGTGTATGACGATCTCTTTTCCTAGGAGATAGTGCTTCCACTTCTTCACCACTTGTACAATCAAAAAGAGCTCTTCTTCATGGCTTGTACAATTACAAAGAGCTCATTATCATACATGGGGTAGTGAAGTACTTATCCATCAACAACTTTGAATGGTAACACACAAGTCTTCCTCCTTGTTTGAGAATTACTCCTAATGCATACCCACTAGCATCTATCTCTAACTCAAAACATTGGTACAAATTTGAAAGTGTTTATACTAGAGCATCAATTATCTTCTTCGTTAGGTCTTCAAATGCTCATTATTTTGGTTGACCCCAATGAAATCTCTTTCCTTTGTCGGTCATGGCATGCAATGGTGTTTCTACTATTGAAAAGTTTACAATGAACTTTTTCAAGTATTGTGTTACTCCCATGAAACTCTTGACTTCTATCACACTTGTGGGAGTAGGTCATTGGGTGATGGATGTGATATTTTCTGGATCCACCCTTAACTCTCATCCACAGTTCATATGTCCAAGATATATCAAGGATGTCTTTCTGAACTAACATTTCTGCAAATTTGTGATCCATTGATTCTTCCTTAAGGTCTCTAGTACCTGCATCACATGTGAGAAGTGATCTTGCACTAAATATTAGTATGTCATCCATATATACTATTACATATGAGTCAATGAAATGGCATATCACATCATTCATTAGTCTCATGAAAGAAACAAGTGCATTACATAAACTGAAAGGTGTCACTAACCACTCATACAAACTTTGTCTTGTTTTGAATGTTGTCTTCCACACATCTTTTGTTGATATTATGGTAATTATGGGGGGTATTAATCTCCATATGTAACCTTTGACTATAATAGACTATTCTGGAAGCAAGAGAAACCCTAAACAGATGTGTGAAAACCCTAGAAAACACGTCGGCTCAGCAAAATATATAATATTAAGGTATTATCCTCTAGAAAGACAAGTCGACCTCACAGGAAAAAGATAAACAAAAAATATAATTACCAGATAGTCAGGTCGACCCAACCAAAAAATTCATTGGATAGATTAATATAAATATAAGACGTCTTGGCTCATTTGTTCACTCACTCTCACTTAGAAAACCAGAAATAGTGCACAAGTTTGGAGGAGGAGCAACTGCAACTGCAGTTGTACAATTTTCTCTTGTTCAGTCTTTCTGGTACTTTCTCTTGTGTGCTACCCTTGGAGAAGGTGCAATCTCTTGGTCATTTGTTGGTTCTGGTGTGGCTTCCTTGAATTGTTCTTTCTACCAAAGGTTAAGGTGCTCGAGGGTGTATTTATGCCTATGGATGGGTGACAATGTGTAGCATTTTCTATGGTTAAACGAGCACAATATTCTAACATGTTATGGGCCCACACCACCTTCGGAATAATCTAACCACTGGAAGGTAGATCCACAAATCTCTATCGAACTCATTGTAGCACAATTGCAATTGCAGTTCCAGTTCCTCCATTCCAATCTCTTTGTTCCATTTCCTTTGTGCCAGTTGCAATGCCAATTACAGTGCCAGTTGCAACACCAGTTACAGTGTTATTTGTAGCACCAGTTGCAGTGCCAGTTGCAGTGCCAGTTGCAGCACCAGTTGCAGCACCAGTTGCAGTGCCAACATCAGTTGCAGTGAAAGTTTATGTGAAGTATTGGTACTAATTTTTGGTTTTCCTAGTGTGCCTTACCTTAGCGCATCTACAACTACCTCCAAATTGCAAGTTGGAGCACTTTGAAATTTTTGGGTTTGTCATTGATTGTCACTATTGTCGGATGGTGTCGTTGCTACTTGAGGTATGTACTTGTATATGTTTAAACTGTATCACTATCTTGAGGGTGTTTTCAAGAGAAGTGATATTTTTTCCAAGTAGCAATAGTAGATCCAAAGGGATCTCAGATCCAATACATTCATAGGAACATCACACTCTTCAAGTTGGAAAGAATACTTGTCTCAGAAGAAAAGAAACTCAAGCGGAACAATAGCCAGACTCCAGGTTTGCATATCAGGTTTGATATTTTTATTGTTGCTTAAGTGAGTATTGCAATCCTTTAGATTTTATTAATACTAGGAACAAATGAATACTTAGTAGCATGTATTGTTAATATAAATGCTTATTGTATTTAATTGCAATATGAACTAACATCTCCTCTAGGAGATATTTCTTGTTCTTGTTCTCAGACATGACACCTTGGTAATGCTATAATGAATTACCATGAAATTGATATGTTCTTATATAAAATGTTATTATATTGGAAATATTTTTTCTCTTGTTGTTTATGTTTCAGGCAGGTTATCCTACGTATTCCAGGAAGGTTACCACAGAAAATCAAGACTTGAAAGGACTCAAAGGGAGTCATTGATCACGAAGAAGCCATCTTGGTTTCGTGACACTTTGTAGGACGCAAAGGTGCATGTAGCAGACGAAAACGTGGTCTGAGGATTCTCTCAGATAGAGGGAGTTGACTTCAGAATTTGAGATGAAGGATATTGCAAGACTTCATTAGAGACATGGTGCAGGAAAGAGCAGTGAGGCTCCATCACTTATCCACAAATGAGCAGATAGCTGACATTTTCACTAAGCCTTTGTTTGGGACAAGCTTGGAAAGAATCCAAATGTTTCCCTAGGGGAGTATTGATGATTGCAACATTGTGTTGATATTCCAAGATTGATCGGATGAACTTGATCATGTGGGATTAGGCTTAGATGTAATATTTGACTGATTGAAGATTCGAGTTGTTGCTAGATATCCTATGTGTGAATTGCATTGAGCCTTGAAACTCTCACGCGTAAGTGAGTAGTTAAATCACGAGTAGGTGAGTAGCCCCGATAATCATCGGGCCGACTATATCTCCACATGAACTGGGTTGCAACACAGGGGAGATAGGGAACATCTACATCTGGATTAGATGTGCCCCGATGTAGTCTTCGACGGACTGAAGACTCTAGGTGTTTGAGGTGCAATTACACGTTTCTGATAGCATCGAGCTAAACACATTCACATAGTGATCCTATGAGAGGGTTAACTATGAGGTGAATGTGGCTTCAATGCGGTCATGATTCTTGTCATGGGACAAGAATGACCCAAGGTGATAGACACATGGTGGCAGAGATGAATCATCGATATAGCTAAATGAGGCTCATGGATATTGTGATATTGTCTATGATAGAAGAATACCAAGAACAAGTACGAGGATATGTTTTGATTATTGCTACCAGATGATGTTGATAGTAAGGATGGCACTTATGATGATGTTTCTAGGTCTCCTATGTGTGAATTGCATCGGGCCTTGAAACTCTCACGAGTAGGTGAGTAGCCTCGGTAAGCATCCGGTCGACTATATCTCCATAGGAACTGGGCTTCATACCAGGGGAGATGGGGAACATCTACATCCAGAGTAGATGTGCCCCGACGTAGTCTTTGACGGAATGAAGAATCGAGGTGCTTGAGGTGCAATTACATGGAAACGATAACATCGAGATAAATGCATTCACTAAGTGATCATATGAGAGGATCAACTATGAGGTGAATGTGGCTCTGATGAGGTCATGATTCTTTTCATGGGAAAAGAATGACCCAAGGTGCTAGACACATGGTGGTGGAGATGGATCATCAGTATAACTAAATGAGGCTCATGGATATTGTGATATTGTCTATGACAGAAGAATACCAAGAACAAGTATGACGATATGTTTTGATGATTGCTACCATATGATGTTGATAGTAAGGATGATACTTATGATGATGTTGCTAGATATCCTATGTGTGAATTGCATCGGGCCTTGAAACTCTCACGAGTAGATGAGTAGCCCCGATAAGCATCGGGTGGACTATATCTCCACAGGAACTGGGTTGCAGAACAGGGGATATAGGGAACATCTACATCCAGAGTAGATGTGACCCAACGTAGTCTTCGACGGAATGAAGACTCGAGGTGCTTGAGATGCAATTACATGTGTCTGATAGCATCGAGCTAAACGCATTCACGGAGTGATCCTATGAGAGGATCAACTATGAGGTGAATGTGGCTCCGATGAGGTCATGCTTCTTGTCATGGGAAAAGAATGACCCAAGGTGCTAGACACATGGTGGTGGAGATGGATCGTCAATATAGCTAAATGAGGCTCATGGATACTGTGATATTGTCTATGACAAAAGAATACCAAGAAAACGTACAATGATATGTTTTGATGATTTCTACCAGATGATGTTGATAGTAAGGATGATACTTATGATGATGATACCTGTAGAATGGTCTACAAGACTATGTGAGTCTTTCCCATGCCATGTGAATATGGATGGTTGTGTTTGAGACCATTAATACCTCCCTAGCTAAGAGGGAGTGTTGATATTATGGTAGTTGTGGGAGGTATTAACCTCCATATGTAACCTTTGAATATAATAGAATATTCTGGAAGCAAGAGAAACCCTAAACATATGTGTGAAAACCCTAGAAGATATGTCGGCTCAGCAAAATATATAATATTAAGGTATTATCCTCAAGGAAGACAAGTTAGACTCAGAGGAAAAAGATAAACAAAAAATATAATTACCAGAAAGTCAGGTTAGCCCAGCCAAAAAAGTCACTGGACAGATTAATATAAATAGAGGACCCGTCTTGGCTCATTTGTTCACTCACTCTCACTCGGAAAAACAAAAACAATGAGCAAGTTTGGAGGAGGAGCAATTGCAACTGCAGTTGTACAGTTTTCTTTTGTTCGGTCTTTTTGATACTTTCTCTTGTGCGCTACCCTTGGAGAAGGTGCGCTCTCTTGGTCATATGTTGGTTCTAGTGTGGCTTCCCATAATTGTTCTTTTTGTCAAAGGTTAAGGTGATCGGGGGTGGATTTATGCCTATGGATGGGTGACAATGGTGTAACATTGTCTATGGTTAAACAAGCACAATATTCTAACATCTTCCACTTTGATTCTCACTTGATGGTAAATTGATTTGAGGTCCAACTTGGTGAAAAACTCGGCTTGTTGCAACTGATCCAACAAGTAATCAATCCTTGGCAAGGGATATCTATTCTTGATGGTGGTTTTGTTCAGGGCACTATAGCAAATGCACATTCTCCAACTTCAATCCTTTGGCACCATGATGATGGGTGAACTGCATGGCGACATAATGGGTCTGATGACTCCCTACTCCAACAACTATTGCAACTACTTCTTCACTTCATCTACTTCAATGATGGACTGCCTATATATCCCAATGTTAGGTAGTGGTGACTCCAACAAAAATTGAATCTCGTGATCAACCTCCCACTTGGTAGCAGTCCTTGAGGCTCTTGAAACACTTCCCTGTAAGCGTCAATTAGTTTTTGCAGTTGTCGGAACTGCTTTTTGCTACATCCTCCTAAGGATTCCTTCATCTCCAACTTACTATATTCTTCTTATTGCTTCTCTTCTCTCAAAAACAACAAGACAAACATCCTTGCACTACCCATGATTCTTTTGGCCTGATAAGTGTTGATTAACGAGAGTTTGTCTTTGTCCTTATGTGAATTTATGGCATATACCTTTCCATACTTGACTAACATATGCTGCTTTTATCTCCTCCTAAAGATGGCATTTCTCACATACAAATATGGGCTTCCCAAGATGACTCCACATATGTCCAATGGAACCACATCTACAACTAATTCATCCACAAAGTTCTAGTTGATGGAAACTTGAACTTGCATTACTTGTTCAATTTTAATTCTACATCTTGCCTTAACCATCCTAGAGGGTATGGTTACGTATGGTATCGTGTCTCTAGACCAAGCTTCTCAACCAACTATGTAGAGATCATGTTTGATTGTGAACTTGGATCAAACAAACAATCTACCTTTCTCTATTTCATCTGCATTTTGATGCAAAACAACTCGGTCATCTCCTTCTCCTCCTTATGACTACAACCAAATAATGCCACTTCCTTCTGAAGATTAGTGCAACCAATATTCCCTTCCAAGTGTGAGGTGTTTTCCACCCTTTCCTCGACATCCAATGTTATGAATTCTTTCTTCTTCTTCTTTTGGAAATGTTTGGGGCACTTCTCAGGGTGCAATTTCCAACAATCCTCTTCAATTTATCCCTTTTTTTTTATCAATGATTGCATTGCTTAACAAAAGGTGTTGCTTCCTACGTTGTTACCACAATATTTTTCTCAATCCATTTTTTTCCCTTTTTCTTTGTTTCTCTTGTGGTCCTATTTTCTTGTGCATGCCTCATTGTTGCTTCCGCTTGTCTCCCTCGAGCTATTGTTCTTGAACATTGGCTTCATCAATCATATTTGGTTTGAATAGCATTAATTGACACCAAATTTGAGGTAGCAATGCTCCCAAGTACTTTATCAACATATATGGGCTTTTGAGAGAAACACCCAACTAAATAGCTCTCTTCCTAAACTCTATGGTGAACTCTTACACTAATTGCCCTTACCTCTGGATGAAATAATGCCATACAATCTATTGGTGCTCTGCATATCCAATTGGGTACAACTAAGCTTTAATCATGTTCTTGAACACCTCCCAATTGGTCATCAATGGCCCATTTTTCAATGCTCTACCTATTGCATCACTCTCCCACCATGCCAAAGCATGACCTTCAAGCTTCAACCAAGCAAATGCGATCATTTTCTTATCAATGAATTCATGTAAGCTAAAGTACACATTCATCTACTATAGCCACTGATTCAGATTGATGGCATCAACTTCTTCGACATATGGCTTAATGTCCACCATTGCCTCTACGTAGAAAGATACATGTGTTTTGTGATAACTACATTCTCTCATATCTCTCTCAGTTCTTCACTCTATCCCTAGTTTCTTTTCTTCTTTATTGGGCTCTTCATGACAAGTCTTTGTTGAGGGTGTTTCCATACCCTTCGTTACCAATAGTTATGTTTCCATCGAAGTCAACATGGCAATGCTTTGCTTAAGTAGATCCAACCTGACCTTGAAATCTTCTTCCTCATCTTCTCCATGATGTCCTCTTGTCATTGTTGGTTCTTTGCTTCTATTTAGCCCTGACAAAAATTCTTTTCCACTTCTTTTGTAGTCATTGTGGGTACTTACCATACATGTTTCATTAAGTGTATTCGAACTCGTGCTTTGATACCATGTGATATGTAAATGGTAGGCTTATAGCCTATCCATTTCACAAAGATAGATTCTTGAGCAATTGAAAAAAATTCATTAACATACCTACATATACTTTCAAGAATAGGAAGATGACAATAATTATAAAATATTATGGAAGTGTTTAAGTCTATACCGAAATCAATGAACAAATGCTCATCCTACCTTGTGTTGTCTAATTATAATGGTGGTCTTCCTATAACATAACCCACACTCCTCACACAATCTGGTATATGAACAACTCTATTCCACATTCAAATTAAAAAAAGAACACTCATCTCATTTCCAACAAACATATGAGTATAGCCCAACTCTCATAGGTTAATATAGGTGAAGGACTTCAATGAATAAGAAAGAATAAAACAAAATCCAACCAAATGTCAAAATGAATTAAATTTGATGCCACCCAATGTTAAACCGTGATAAAGGTGAGATAGAGGACGTCCACCAGGTTGTGTATGTTCATACACCTGCATGAAGTCTTCTAAAAGTGAGTACATGACCATAAGACCTCCTACGGTCCTCCTCTCTGCAATTAAATGGTCGTACAACCTATGGGTAACGACGAATGCCCAAAGGGAAAAAATCGACTCAGGGAGAAGAGTTGTAGCTTGGAGGATGAATGAATAGACCCAACAAATTGGAATTAGCTTAGAGAGAGTGTGATTTGGTAATGGTGATTATAGGAGAGATAAATTCATCCAATAGGTATAAATAAACCAAATTAGAAACTCCCTAAACTATTGCAATGGCTTTGAAATGAAGTTCACCAATTTCCTATCTCAGAAATGGATGAACGAAAGAGAATAAAGCATTGTTGGGATAGTTCTCTTGCTCATGGAGAGTATAACTATGAAGGAAATCCTCAAAACTATAGTTGGTAAAGAATCCTCAATGATTAAAAAACACGAGAAGTCATTAAAATACATAGTAGTTCCATTTTAAATTCATAAACAGAAATACAACATAGCAAATAGAGAGATTCATCACATAAGAACTTAGTTTTTACCCGAGAAACTCAAATGGAAAAATCGGCTTTCAATTGGCTTTGGCCAAGCTATTTATTATGCATCAATAAGCAAGTTATATATTATTTGGTTCATCCTTATGCTCCTCATGGAAGTCTAAGCAACATTCTATTCACTCTCAATACCCAAATAGTAGTGAAGATGTCCCAAATTTGTCATCTTGAAACCTTTCTTCAACTCTTTCTTTATGGATGCAATGAAGCTTTTCATGTTCCCTATTATCGACATATCATCTACATATACTGCAAGATATACAACAGTTTTTCTAACTTTCTTGATAAACAAAGTTGGATTGTCAATATTGAAAGCTTGAAATTCAATTTCAGAAGATGCTCACTTAACTTTCCATACCATGTTTGTAGTGTTTGTTTCAGACCATATAAGGGTTTGATGATCTTGTATACATGTTTTTCTTGTCCCTTCACAATGAAGCCTTCTAGATGAGACATGAAAACGTTAGCTTTCAAGTCTCCATTTGAGAAAGTACTCTTCACATCCATTTGATGATTTTTCCACCCATTTTATGATGCCATGGAAAATTAAGTACATATGGTAGCCCATTTTGTTGTGGGGGGGAAATTCTCCTAATAATCAACACCTTCTTTCTGTGCAAATCCTTTTTCCACGAGCCTTGCTTCGTGCTTATCAAGTGAGCCCTCTGATTTGTACTTGTTCTTGAATACCCACTTGCAACCAATTGGTTTGGTTCCAAATGGAGGATCTGCCAACTTCCATGCCCCATTCTTGATGAGAGCATCATATTCCTTCTGCATGGCTTCTTTCCATTCATCATGAGAAGTGGCTTCTTTAAGGGAAGTTGGTTCAAGGTTAGTAGTTAAACTCAACTCACAATCATATGAAATAGCCATGTCATCTACATCACCTGATTTTGAATTATGTACATTATCTCCA
This sequence comes from Picea engelmannii, assembly GCA_009831015.1. Classification (NCBI taxonomy): domain Eukaryota; kingdom Viridiplantae; phylum Streptophyta; class Pinopsida; order Pinales; family Pinaceae; genus Picea; species Picea engelmannii. Next base: position 54,307 of record ML818593.1, on the reverse strand, counting down.
TCTTATCTTGAGGAAATTTTGGTTCCTATCTTTTTGACCTCAGCAGGATGAACAATTTCAAGTGCTTTTGTGAGCCATTTTGGTGGATGTTTGTAAGATGTTCTAAGTTTATTAGTTGATTGAGATGGTGTTGATTTCTCATCAAGACTCAACTTTTCAATTCTCTCGATCACATCATCTAAATGAACTGCAGGTTCTGATGAAGTGGTTGGAACTTCTTCATGTGGGAGTGATGGTGCTTCAAAAGGAGATTCCAGAAATTGACCCAATATAGGGATCCCCCCTTCAATATGATCCAGATTTATGCGGGAACACAATGAAATAAATAAATACCCATAAACGTAGAGATGCAATGGAAACAAAACTTCATTTCATTAACAAAAAATGACTAAAATATGCTTACGGACAGAATGGAAATAAAATAGCTAAGGCGTTGGTACCTTATCTCTGAGAAGAGATGTGGTGGCTACTGGCCTTTGAACTCTGTGTTACAATGAGGATTGAAGGCCTATATATTATTGAGAAACAATGGAAAACCATAAACATCCAAAAACCTAACCCTAGGAGATGAAACGCCAGAATATGGGCCTCGTCGGGATAAATTGGTACATCAATTTCTCGGGGTCGTAACTTGAGCATATTATCTTTGTTTGACACACATGATACATCGTTAGAAATATCTATCTGAGGACTACACTGTTGACAATGAATATTGAGTCTGGAATGGACTCATATTCACCATGACATTTGATGCCAAAAAATGTTGTTTAGGGCCTCAAAACGGATCTGGAAGTTCAGGACCCAAAAAAAATGCTAAAAATAGTAAAGTGTGCTACAATTAAGGAAACTAAAAACCTGAAAGAAACAATGGTGTGGGTCCAAGTGGAATAGCTGGGTGGCCACCGATATCCACCTGGACCACAAGATGTGCAATCTCATCATCAAATTCATGATATGTATTTAAATGAGTGAATTTGTTTAGATGATCAAGCTACCTCTCAACAATTTTCTCTTTCTTAGAGGATTCAAGAATTGGAGAAAGCTTACATCTATAGAAAGGATGAATTTCTTGTTTTTCTCGTCGTAAAGATGATATCCCTTTGTGGTATTTGAGTACCCCAAAAAGATGCACTATTGACTCCTTGCATCAAGCTTGCTTATTTTCTCCTTACGAAACAAGGCATAGCAAGTGGAACCAAAGACCCTGAGATGTCTCACTGAAGGAATTCGACCATACCACATTTCATAAGGATTATTGTTTTGAAGAGCATGAATTGGACACTTGTTTTTCACATAAACTACACATAGAATTGCATCATCCCAAAACATCAATTTTACATTCTTGAAAAACATCAGGAACAGGCCATATTTAGGATTGTCATATTCATTCATTTAGTTACACGATTCTGTTGAGGATTGTATGGAACTTTGGTTTGATGTTTGATCACATGTTGGAAAGGGTAGTTTTCAAATTCATTAGATGTATATTCTTTTCCATTATCAGTGTGAAGAGAGCCAATACAAGACTGAGATTCATTTTCAATCCATACATGAAAATTTTTAAAAGTTTCAAAATCTTGTGATTTATCTTTCAATAAGTATACCCAACACATTCTGGTGTAATCATCAATAAAAGACATGATATATTATTTCCATTTGCAGAAGGAACATGCATAGGGTTGCACAAATTAGAATGATTTGGTTCAAGTTTTCTTGCGTTTTCTACATGCTCTAGAAATAGAATCATAAAATGGTTGTTTGTTATGCTTTCCAAGGATACAAACATCACATTGCTTCAATTTCCTAGGAATGGTAGGAAAACCAAAAACACCATTCTTTCTCAACAGAAATAGATTGTCATAATTAATATGGCCAAATCTAGCATGCCACAAAAGACTATATGACATTATATCTTCATCGTGATGATAGAGGTATGCAACATTTTGTGTATGGGAAGATGTCCCATTCAACTTCAGCGGTCTTCTATCTTCCATTCTAGTCATAAAAGCCATGTTGTTAAAACCCTTCCTTATTTAAACTTTGCCACTGAACATATGAATAGAGTGGCCTTGTTGTTGGATGTGCACAATAGACAACAATTTCCTTCACATCTCAAGAAGATAGAGTACATCATGCAGAATAAAATCATGGATTCTAGGAATTTTGAGCCTGATGGTGCCCATTCTCGAAGGTTTGAGACTCGATTTATCTGCAAAATACACTACGCCATCTACATTGTCATTGAGGCCTTCAAAGAAGTCTCTTTGGAATGTCATGTGAGAGGTTGCACCTATGTCAAGAATCCATGCATCTCTCTAAGGAGTATATGAAGTGTTAAATAGATCTTTAGTGACTCTTATATTGCAATGAGAAACAATGTAATGAGAATATTTAAGGGATTTAATTTTCGTTGGTTTTGAAATTTTACCTTTGTCCTCTTTTTTATTCCATCTGTCTTCTTTGATCTTCTCCCATGGAACTCTACATTCATATGCTTCATGTCACCTATTCTTTTTGCAATGGGTACAATGAATATTGGATTTATCACCTTGGTTGTGTCTACCCCTCTACCTCTGAAAGTCTTTCTTCCACATCCTCTTTTGCTACTTTCTCCTCTAGAAGAATCATACGGTTTACTCTTCTCTTTATGAGAAAGGAACATTCAAGGTAGTGAGAGTATGTATGGTAGAGGCCCTTAATGAAGGTTATGGGAGGGAGATTTGTCTTCACCCCAATGGAATCAATGTCATGCATTATGTATTTGATTTCTGAAGCTAAATCCATAGTGTCATCATTCTTCAAATCTAGGTTGAAGAGCTTCACCATTACTTGTATGAGTTATAGTTTAGAGTGTGTGTCATACAATTCATTCAATCTCTTGAAAGAATTATAGGAGTCCTTAATAGAAGCAATATGATAACTCACCTCTTCACTTACTATTGTAGAGATCACAAAATATGTTTTATGTTCTTTTTCCTTCAATATGGGATGTTCTTTATTTGATGTTGGAATGGGTGGTTTTCTACTCTTTGACTTTGATTCTAAGACAACATATTCAAATCATGATTCAACTTCTTCTTTAGTGACAATTGTTGCTTCACAAATTTCATTCCATAGGTCATTGAAGATTAACATGCTTTTGATATTTTTGTACCATTCTCTGTAGTTCTCTTTACCATTCAACACTATACTGACAATGGGAATGAGAGAATGCATCTTATACTACCAACATAATGTACAAGCAATCCAAGAGATTATATTTCAACAATTTTAATCCACCAAGAAATCCAAGGGGTTATGTTTCAATTGGTTAGAGAATGATGATTTCCTTCTTCATGGTCAAAAAAAAATTTAGATAGATTTCATAGATTAACCAACAATAAAAAAAAAATGAACAACGATACCATTATGCTATACCTACAATACCTGCATGGAGGCAAGATAAATTCTCTTCACAACTCCAATATGTTTGGTGATGAGGGGTGATGGGCGTAAGCATGAACAATGTGTAGTTTGCAACATATCAACCAAGCATCATAAATCAAGATTGTTTTCAGCGTATCAAGAATGAGTTGATAATTTATTTGGGGTGCTGAAATCACCATATTCGAGCATACCTATCCTCCACAGAATATTCGACACGAGAATTATAGGTTAGGGTTTAGTCGTCAAGTATACCTCTCCTCCACAAGAAGAACAACCGATGAGGAGTAGTTGGGCACGATAGTCGAGTGTGGATCAATGGCTCATATTCCTTTCTCCACTAGCACAGACACCCTCACTAGCACTCTTAAACACCAAGAATAAGTTTTGTTTTCTAGTGCCAACAAGCATGGAGAATTCAAGGGGCGATGTAGGTGAAAATTCAATGCAAAACGTGAGCAATGAACATTTCATAGGCACACAAACAAGGGTTTCACATGAGCAATGGAATTCAAATTAGGGTTTCACGTCCATGGGGAGGCATGCCAATTAGGGTTTAGTGTGGGTGTGATCAAGAAAATTTTGTCTAGAATGAGAGAGGTGGGATAAACTTGAATGCAAGAGAGGAACCCAAATATGACACACAGACTGGAACTATGCAAATGGATTCATAGAGGGAAAAAGGATCTCATAAGGTATGGCAAGAAGAGAGGAGGATTTTTTTGTTCGCAAGAAGAAAGGAAGCATAGGGGAATCAAATAATGGAGTTATCCTAGCTCTCATACCACTTTCAGGTCAGGTATTGACAGAATTCATAACTCCAGTGTTGTATTATTTCATTAGCTTGAGAGTCAATAAAGATACAAAATGTGACTATTGGTCTTCCCCAAACAAATGACTCTTCATATCACCTATGACTCTTCATATTTATAATTTATGTTATAGGTAATGCAATCCTAAGGATTATGTGTCCAACAAAGAAGAATCTGTGGTGCGATAAAGAACTACGGGACAAAAGAAAATTAAGATACTATAAGGAGGTGGACCCTAATATAGAATATCAAAAGTATCTCTCGATTTTGACTAACATACAAAAGAAAATCAACTTTGATAAGATAAGAAAAAACACTCATGAGCTACATAGTGAAACTAGGCATTGGACAATTCCCAAGACAAAGTGGGAAAAAAAAAAGTGTTAGCTTTGTGATAGTAAGAGGGACAAAGATGGAAAATTCATACAGAACCAAGTTAAGGGCACTAGTTAATTCTTACACAAGGTGAGTGGGTTAATTCATAAGAAAGGTGATGTATAGAGACCACCAACACAATACAAGACATAATAGTGTCAACCTTAGCAACACGGTCATGTCAACCTCAGGAGAAATAACAGACCAATGAATATGAACATAAATCACATCCTGGAGGATGTTAGAGAAAACGATGGGTGAGACAGTAACTACAAGATGGTGGGAGGAAGTGATCTATATTGTGGCATAAGGTTTTTGTATTTCAAATCTTTGATTTCCATATTTTCCATAACCTGCAAAAGAGCTTAGACTGCATTGTCGCAAAAGAGCTTAGACTGTCATGTTTCCTTGTTAGAACTTTCAATTTTCCTTGCCAGAACCTTCAAACTAGTGAGTGAGAAATGTTGGTTTTTAAAATAATTTGTTAAGTTTGATAATGGAGAAAATAAAATGTTATACACTACAGGAATAAAGTCCCATCATATAATATTCAACCAATGAGAAATTAGATTCTTAAAATTTGATAAATAAGAAAAATAAATAGTTTTAAAAATAAATATCATTAATATCAAATTTGCAAAAGTGTTGTGAATTAATATGAGGTCAGAGCACAAAAACTTAGGTTTAGAGTGCATAATATAAGGTCCAACCTCCAAAATGCACCAACTAGTGCAACAGAACAGACCAAGTAATAGGCGGTCAACTATTGTTGAGCGCGAGGTGAAAGATAAAGTCCCTGGCCGGAGGAAGGGACTAATAAAACAAAGTTCTTGGATTAAATTCCTAAGAAAACAAAGCATAAAGATAATGATATTATTGATTCCAACTCATAGACAACACAATTATAATATGATCATAGTTGACAAGAGTTAGGTTTATTTAATTCATATTTATAAAGTGATATATATATATATATATATATGAGATTAATGTTTCATTTATATGTACTTAATATTATGTGAGGGGTGATAGGAACGAGGATTATTTATGATCTTGATGGAAAACAAAAAGCAAATTTTGAATGGGTTAGGATTTGTTATCACATGAAGTTGTTAAGGGTCACACATAGTTGTTGTTAAGACCTAAGTCTACACCCCTGCACATGGCACTTATTCGTCGCGACATCATATGACATCAGGCCACCTCGTCACTTCACAACATTGCCACTACGGGAGTTTTCCATTCAGAGCAAGCACAGTTCTCCGAAACCCGAAGCTCTGAAGTCCCAAAAAAATTAGATAAAATCGGCTTAATCTAGGTTTAATTAGTGATAAGCACACACTAATCACTTCACAAGTTCGGTCCTTCGGGAGTTATACAAACTCTACATGCATAAATTCCCGAACCTGAAGTGTCGAAGGCTCTTGGAGTTCATCATTTCAGATGCGTGGTGCCCATCCATTAGAGATACATGGCATACATCTAGCGCTAACACGTGGCACTCCGTTTAGGCACCTTTGGGCATGTCATTCGCTCATTCTCGAGTGACATAATGCCAGGTCGCCATGTCACTCCAGGCCCATACCATTCCAAGAGTTTTTCATGCTTCACAATCCAAAATTCTCGAAGCTCGAAGTGTCGAAGTGACGAAGACACTTGGCACTCATATGTCAGTACTAGTGGCACTCATCTGTGGAGACAAGTGGCTTCCATATGGCCCTAACATGTGGCACTCATTCTAGGTCATTTGGTTGCGTCATTCTCCCATTTCCACGAGACACATGTCACCCTTATTTCCATGACACGTCAGCACAATGACGTCAGGCCACCATGTCAGATTCGGGAGATCGTCCTCTGGGAGGTATTCCTGCTCAACATTCAAAGCTCCCAAGTGCCAAAATTGGATCCATCTCTAAACATTGTTAAAAGGATTCTGGAGTTGGCAGGCGGATAAAATTTAGCAGGGGCGCTAAATTAGTAGGATTACCCAGATCGTAGATTGCAACATATCGGTGGCCACACTTCATTGCGGGGATAGAACATGCTCGAACGTTAAAATTCTATAAAGGTCCAACAATTGAAACCATGGTATAGCGAAGTAGGTACGTGGTAGTTGGTGGTGGATTGTGGGGGTCAAAGCGGTGTGGATCCAAACCGCCCTCGACAACTTCCACAATCACGTGCTTATATAGGGTCCAATCTGAGAGCAACGCATGGAAACATAAACTGTGCATTAAGACAAAACACTAAAGGAGTGTCACAAGGAGACAAAAGTTGTCAACCTGAATCAGTTAATGAAAGAAGGACTAGTGTTTGAAAAATCAACTACCCCCTTAAATGGAAGCATGAAGGGTCTAGATGAGGAGACAAAAAATTGTCAGCCTGAAGTACCACAGAGGGCATTTTTCTTGCAAGACCAGACTGAACCGAGTTTCCTTCTGATAGAAGGAATAAGATAGGTGGAGAATCATAGGATAGGAAGGCCAACTCACACTCCGAGTTGTTTTCTAATGTTTTCATTATAAATACATCAGATGAATGATAGGAGAGTGTCGGATGGTTGAGCAGAGCTCCCTTTTTGTAATATTTTGACTAAGCATATATGTTCTTTGGTTATGTATGGGACTTGAGACATTTTCGTTAATAAGAGTCATTTTCCTTTCATCATCTTGTTTCCTCTTACTCTAAAATGCTCATTATTGGATGATCCATATGAGATGTTGTGGTTGTGTTATAATGGATGTTTGATTATAATATTGCTATGAATGTTTTTCAGTGTTTTAAACTTTAAGTTCATGAAGTTCTTGTGACTAAGTTTTTCTTCTCCTTGCTACTTGGAGGCTTAATTATTATAGCATACCTATCCACCTTCCTCACTAAGTCTTCCTTCTATTCACCTTTATCCTTAAACCACTGACTGAATTTAATCAAAAACTCATTTGCTTATGCATGCTAGCCCAGGTTTTTGTGCTAAAACATTCTTATGCTAAGTTTTTTTCCATTTGACCTTTCATCATTAATTTACATTCAAAAACCTTTTGATGGGTATTGGGCTTATCCTCTTGCAATCTAAGGGTGACTCTTAGTGCTAACAGGATCTTCAACAAATAACTAAATAAAGGTGTTTGTTTTATTCTAAGGAATAAAGCAATTTGACTCTATGTGAAGAAAAAACATATTGAATTTAGGAGACTCGTCTATAATCACAAAGCTCATGCATAAGTAATCTACATCAAAATATGTGAAATTGGCTAGAATCATAAAAAGAATTCAAAAAGATCTCAAAGAAATTGAATCCTTGGAAATTTTTCATGTTTTAAGGGTAAACAATAAGCAAACAAACCAATTGGAAAATTTAACATATAGTCTACTAGAATGAATCCTTGGATGCAAAAGGGGGTTGTTGATAGAACCAATTCCTTAAGAATATCCATTTTATTTATAACTCCTTGCATGATATCCATGCATAAAATCACATTCATGGACATTATAACTCCTTGTATGATAGCCACACATCAAATCTCAAGGTAGCATGAAATTAGTATGCATGATCGAGCATCAATGGAATGCATCAACAAGGTACCATTGCACTTAATCTTCATAACTCTGAGCTTGGCTTTTGAAGTGTGCCAAGAAAATATACAAATTGAAATAAGGATAATGGGAGACTCGTTTCTAGGGTTCAGCTATTGCAATATGGCTTGGTTGGTAGACTTATTAGGTTTGTCTCTTTCAACAAACTCTTTCCCCAATTTGTCTTCTTTTTTCTTGGTAAGTTTTAGTTGTTATGGCTCTTTCCATTCTAGATTATCTGGAAATTTCCTTGATTTGGAGGTGCCTTGTGGTTTGCTTTTAGTCTAGATTTTTTTGTTTTCGAGTGGTTTGGGATTGTGAAATCATTTCTAGGTTTAGTGCTCTTAGACGCTTTTCGAGTTTTGGATGATATGCTAGTATATGTGCCCCTATTTCTAGAATGTTTGTAATTCTTTTCTCTCATGTTGTTTTGATCTCCTATAGGGAAAGAATTCATGGTGTTTCGACTTGATGGATAATTCTAGGAATTTTCCCTATCAAGGGAGCATGGCACGCGGGAATATTTGACAAATGCATAGGATACTAAGGAGACATGAGAATATCATCTTTGATAACAAAAGCTCCTTGTTTTATATTACTTCTAAACTACATACTTAAAATGAAGATCACGTCAAGGAATATTCTTTAATAATGGAATTGATTTTACAAAAAGGTAAGCAAATTCGGGCATTGGAGATAAAGTGTCAAATGTACATAAAATAGTCGATTTCCCTTTAGACAAATACTCTCAATTTGTTGCATCAAATATTGGACTGTCAGTGGGGTCTGCAATGGGTTCTGCTTTAGGGGAATTCAAAGAAGAGGACATAGTGCATCGGATATGTGAATACATGGAGATGGAAGCTCGATATTCCCAACTTACTTATGTTGGACAAGCTAATGGACATAGTAATCATATGTTTCATTAAGTCATATATTCTTGATGTTTTTCAAAGTAGGATTACTTTTAATTTATTTTTTTTCTAAATCTATATTAGCAAAAAAAATTGAATATTCTTTGTAAATAATTTTTTGAATTTCGTAAAACTTTACTTCAATATCTAGCTCAATTTCTAAACTATGTTAATCCAAAAAGCAATTTTTGTATTACAATATTGACCATTAAAATTACATTTTTTTAATACAAAATATTTACTCATTCTTATTCTTATTACACTGAAGGCATTTGTGATAGGCAAGACCCTCATCAATAAAATGATTTGGAACTATTCAAACTCATGGTGGTTGAAAGGCGACTACCTGCACCCTCATATCAAAGGTTGATGACTACTTAGATAGATAAGAAAATGTAATACCCAAGAATTTTATTGGTGAACATGGAAAATGCCCTAACTGAGCCTAAACCCTAGCACTGCATTTAGGTGATCAACCTTCCAATTTTATATGTGTTGATTTCCGCTTTAGGAGAGGGGTGGAGCAGCCATTGTTACCTTTCCTTCCACAACTACACATCACATTTATCATTGATTTTTTGTTGTTGATGAAACCAAGAAAATAGATATGCCCCGAGGTAAGGTAGAAGGGTTATGTTGGGGGAAGATGAAGGTAGGGTGAAATGTGGAGGATCAGTGTGTAGGAGGATATATGGTTTCCCCTCCTAGGGTTCTTCCTCCCCTTTATAATGGCATAGCCTAAGCGTTCTTTAGACTATGTGCTTTCTAATATTCATTTGCAACTACTTTTCTTATTAGATAAAGTAACCTATTGGGCTGACATCGACACCACCACAAAATCAATAATAAAACACATATACTACTGCACAGAAACCTCACACCATATCATATTCAAGTTATTATCATCTATTCAATTTACACATCTCCATGACCCTAATCGACACCTTTTCAATCATGATATTGCATAGAGTAGTACAAACATTCATACAAAAATTAAGAAAAATACCTTTTTTTTATGAAACTGAACCACCAAACTGGTTGCATTTGGATTTGGTGATCCAAACGAGTAAGGAAAAGGGATTGTTTATGCATTCACATTCAAATTTTGTCTCTACCTTCATCCTCCTCTCATCTTCAATTCTACATTACCATTAAATCGCTAATTCTTCCCTTATTCTCAATGCTATGTTGATGGCCAATGTTGTTCAATCGTGGAAAATAAGTAATAACTTTTATATATATATATATATATATATATATATATATATATATATATATATATCAACTGCTACAGGAGACAAGATTGAATGTGAGCAAAGTAGGTTACAAGTCACAGGATTGAATTTGAGAAAAAAAGAATGGTTAAAGTGATTGCATGGATTGAGTATGATCTCTCTAAGTCGTCCATCAATCTATTATTACATTATCAGGAACAAACGTTGAATATTCTAATTATAACCGAAACAGCCCTAAGTTATTTGGTTTCCAACAATTCTCATAATTTTCTCATGGTGTTGTGCGAAATTTTATAGGCCCACTCAATTTAGTTGTATAGATCTAACAATTATTCAAACATATATGAAATAAGACATCCACATTATACAAGTTTTTTTTTTAGAGATTAATATAAGGAAATTTTGATAGGCTCACTCAGTTTATTTGTATAGGTGTAATAAATATTCACCCATTTATGAAATATATGGCATCAATATTGATATTGTATTGCGGGTTTATTTGAGAGATTAATATAAATTTTATGTTATAGATAATTGTTTATGTAGAGTATTATCTTAAATTCACAATGAGAGCTATATAAGTGTGAAGGAGGCTATTTTACTAGTGCACCATTGACAAATTAAAAAAAGCACACATATACTTTTTTAAAATATTTACTATAATATCAAATTTCTTATGCATCCCTTCTAAGGCATGAAGTACATATCTTTGCATCTTTTCTAAGGTTTAAAGTATAAATTGTTTGTAGTGCATGTTCATTTCGACTCTTTTTTTTTTAGGTTACAAATCTCGAGAAAAAACTCAGAGTAATTCTCCTCATTTTGAGGATGGTACCTAGCGTAAACCCTAGAATATTCAAGGCACAAGACCGATCAACAACCAGGCTCAAAGACATTACAACAATATAATTGTTATGAGCTCAACATGTCACTTGCGGGAATCAAACTTGGGAAGGGAGGATAACAATCATTACTCCCAACCACTCAACCTAAACTCAATTGACAATAGGCTCATTTCAACTTATAATTGTGTGGAAAATTAATTTCTTATCATTAATGAAAGCATTGTGTATAAAAGAGAGTTGATTCACAAAGATGACTTGAATAATCAATTTTGTGTCATGATGTGATTCCTTTTAAAGAAAAATCATGTCAATAATCAAAATTAATGTCACTTTCCTTTCGCTCCCAAATTTGTTGGAAGTATCATTTCAATTTAATATACTTGATTTTTATTATATTTTGTTTCAAGATGTGATTATTTGGTATATATAAAGTGTCTTAAAACATTATTTTTTGTGAAATTAGAGAAAAAGGGCATATTCATTCATTGGTTTTCCAAAATCTTCCAACCACTTGTCTTTGGCAATAGGACTTTAGGAGAATTTACTTGTGCCAATTGAAGATTAACTCATGGCTATGTATTATGACAAGAAATAAAAAGAACACACATGTCGAATACTCCATGATTTCCATTCAACATTCCTACATGCCCCCCTCATGGTTGTAGAAAGATAGATCAATATGCAATTAACTAGATATTTGTTTGCATAGAAAATTAAGGCTATAATAGATGAGATGTTAACAATAACAAGTCTCCTTCGTAAGTTTTGGATCTCTATGTTATCCTTTTAAGAAATAGATCCATGTCTTACATGAGTAATTATCAATAAAAATGACATAGTACAGAAAGTTACCTAGAGATGGTACCATCATTTGTCACATACATATGAATGTATGATGTCCAAGATCCCTTTTGATCTATTATCACTGCTTGAAAATCTTCCCTTAGCATTATTTCCAAGTGCGCATCCTTTACATACTCCATCATGCTCTACGTGCATATTTGGTAGACATGTAACCATATTGCTCAAAACTGGTATAGATTTGTAGTTGAGGTGAGAAAGTCTTTGGTGCCATATCTCAATAGATCTAACATTGTTATGTACAAGGGCTTGTTCTGGGTGTCCCTTAAATTTATACAATCCTCCCTCTCAGACACCAATCACAATAGTTGAATCTATACTTGAACCTTTAGGCCATAGAAGGACTTGGAAATCAAAAAAATCTACTTTGAATCCTCAATCTTCTAAAGCGGAGATAGAAAGAATATTCTTCTTTAATCCTTGTACAAACAAAACATCCTTTCTTGAGATAGAGGTAACTGAATCAAGATGGTAGGAGGCTTCTCCTACTCCTTATACTGCATTCCTAGAATCATCCCCAAGTTCCACCTGAAGGGATGAACTCTTCTCTATCAATTTTGTAAGAGAACTTATGAACCCTGTCATGTTCTTGGAAGCACCATTGTCCACTAGCCACATATCACATCCTTGAGTGATAGTACCTGTGAGTTGAGACAAAGACATAGTCTTCATCTTTTGATTTCTTTTTCTTCTTCTGATATGTGAGCTCTTCCATATGTGTTTCATGTGCATGGCGTTTTCTCTTTCCTTTCCCTTGAGGACACTGATAAGCGAAATGTCCCAACATTTGACAAGTGAAGCATCTGATCTTAAATGCATCCTTCTTGTGATCTGGCACTGATGTTATATTCTTCTTCGGATTGATGTTTCTTCTTTCTTTCCTTTTCTTCACATGAGAAACAAGAGCTTGGTTCTCTTCATTATTGGTCTTCTACGACTTGGGTATTAATCTTATTTCTTCTTGGGTACAGTATGTCCATAGCTTGTCAAATTTGAGAAATTTACTTCTTGCACAGATTCCCTTAACAAATGCATCCCAAGAAGAAGGAAAGAAACCAAGAGTTGTAGTCACAAACTCTGCATCATCCACTAAATCTCCAATAGTTGCTAGTTGGTCCTTGATCTATGAATTTTTCATGAAGTAGGTGGAAAATGTATCTAACTTGTTCATTATCACATTTATGAGTTGATGCCTTAGAGTTAGCTTCATGCTTGTGTTCTTTATTTCATACAATATTGATAAGGCATCAAACATCTCCTTTGGTGTCTTCAATTATGATACATTGGGAATCAAGTGGTCCTTGATTGAATCTATCAAGATCTTGTTGGCCTTGATCTCATTCTTCTTGTATTTTTCCTTGGCATCTTCTTCTTCTGGTTCTAGGAGAACTTGCTTGACATGATCAAAGACCTCATTCTATTCTAGAATGAATAGTATCCTATGCCTCCATGATCTGAAGTTGTTTTTTCCATCCATCCTATCTTCAACTCTCATATTGGTAATCATTTTCGTTGGTAGAAACCCTAGGCCTGAAAAATATCAAAATTTCAACCTCCTTGAAAAGTCAATGTTAGGGTTTCAAGATTGGCGCTAGGGTTAGGCGATTTTATTTGAAGTGGAATTAGCCCCAACGAATTTGGAATAAGTGCTCAATGATCTTGATAAAAGAAAAAAATTGTGCAATGGAAAATCCCAAAGTACGATCTTCCTTTCAGTGGTTAAATTGTTCTGAAGGTAACTAGCTTTGATACCATATTATATTTTCTTAAATTTTAGAGCAATAGATTTACCATAGTATTTATATATTCTTTTATAGTTAAAAACCATATACTGAAAATACAAGTAGCATAAAACAAGCACAAGAAGACACAAATATTTATCCAGGGAAAACCCCAAACTAGGGGGAAAAACCAACCAACCTTTCTTAGATAGATTATTTTTTATAATACAATCCAACCATGAACAAGCTCTTCTTCACAAGAGAAAAAATGATAATGAAGAAACCTCGATACAAGAACTTATGTCTTTCTCCTTGTCAAATCCTAGAAGGGTTAGACAACTGCAGCTGCAACACCACACAAAGCTAGTGCATCTTTCCTAGAGATAGCGCACAAGAGATACCACCAAGAAATACCAAGAAACCCCAGTTGTTAAAATAGTTGTGCCTTCTCCTTGCCCTAGACTTGCGCCTTATTCTTGTGTGAGATAGTTATGTGTGTGAGTGAACAAATGAGCAAGGCACCACCTTATTTATAGTCTTCAAGTCACTTAGTTGGGGCTGAATTCTCTTCCTGGATTTTTATTTCCACTTTATCTTTTTCCTATGGGCCGAATTATCTTCTTGGAAATTCTATTTCCACTTTAATCTTTTCTTGTGAGCCAACTTCTCTCCCATGGTGTTATTCAACTATTCAATGGTATTCCTTTGACTTCTGGAATTTTCTTCTTCTCTAATAAAGGTTGTCCATGAGGGAATACCTCTCGCTACTACACCTAGAAGATGACAACTAAATTAAAAACTACATAAGTGAGATATTTTAGGTTTATTAGATTTTATAATTTCTTTTGAGAAGCATATCTCTTATATACATTCAAACAATTATCATGAAACTCACTCTCTCTCTCTCTCTCTCTCTCTCTCTCTCTCTCTCTCTCTCTCTCTATATATATATATATATATATATATATATAAGAATTATTTACATACAATCTATTTTTATATATGTATATGTATTTTAGTATTGTATTTGGGGATGAATTAATGTTGAAATTTATCTTTGTTTTTCTACATAAGATGGATATTGAAATAACTTTTTTGTTATTATATGTGTGTGTGTGTGTTCCAGAGAAAGAAAAAAACCCATAAATGTATTTATAAAACAGAATTACATAGTCATATGCCTCATGGAATTCAAATAGGTGCTTAGTAGTCAAGAAAATCAACACGTCTTTATACTTGTCTTTACTTAAAAATATATAAGCAAACCATATCATTGAAAATAACATTGTTCCTTGACTCAAAAAAGAACATAAACAATGACATCATACAAAAAATAAAAGCTATAAAAATTCAGCTATCTTAATACAAAAAGGTATATCATTATAACCAAGGTTCATGAGTAAAATAAGTGGAGTGACCATCCTAGACGATGGATATAATCCAGGTATCATGATCCAATCCCAATCCATGTTTTGAAAGGCCATCCACTATGTTGTTCATGTCCCAATATATGTGAAGTAAAGTGATATGTGAGAAAGTTGCCATTTATATTTGTATATCATCATATAAAAATCATATATCCTTCATACTAGGTTATAAAAAGAACCTCTTGAAGCAAAAAATGAGAATGATGAACAATATTATTTGCATTTTTAGGAAGTCGATGGGATGTTATTGTTGGTTATGATAGACATAATAAAGAGAGAACATAAAAGATAGAATTGAAGCATTTAGATGTTGTAGATGGGTTAGAAGGTGAAGAAATTAAGTTTGAGTTATGGCCATGGAGATTTATGCTCTTAAGTTTATAAGAAGTGGAGGAATTTTAAAATCTCAGAAATTATTTAAATATCAAACATGATGTATTCAAGTGTTTATTCTTATGACAAATGAAAGGATGAAAAAAAAAGTGTTTCTCTTGGAGACAATGACGTCCTTGGAGAATTAGTCTTTTTGGGTTGTCATTTCCTTTGCTCATTGTTTTGAGTAGCATCATCCTCCTTTTGTTGGGTAATTTCACCTTTTTCTTTTTTGGGTTTACAATGGAAAATAAATCATATTTTAGTTTTCATAAATAAATTATCTCCTCATGAATTTTATTTGGAATGATGACAAGATGACATACGAGATAAAATCTAACAAGTTTTTGTTTTTTTTAATAGGGAAATGCCAAAAATCCATTCTATATGAAGGAAAAATCCATTATATATGAAGGGAAATTGTATATATTGGAACATTTTGGTGCAAAATGTGTAACACAGAGGAGGGGATGATGTGGGAGTCCATAAGTAATCTGCATATCACAGAAGCCGAAGTGTTATTTGCAAGTCACGGAACAATGGAAAGTGAAATTTAGACAAAGAGGAAGCGCTTGGTCGAAACGCGTGGATCCGCCAACACGCACAGCAAGGCATTTTCAGAAAAAACGATTAAGTAACCAGAAAGAGAAACTACATGGGATAAAAGAGTGGAAAAATAGAAAGGCGGAGGGCAATTTTTGTAAGTGCGAATTGGTTTCAAACAAGCCCCATTGTTGCAAAACCATCATTTTCTAGTAATTGTTAGCAAATGCTTTGTTGAAGATTAGATTTTATTGCAACTTGTGGGTGTAAGTGTGTTCTTGATACATTCGTCCATGACTGTAACATATTAACTTAAGTATTAAACTTCTTGCATTATGGGTTGTTAGCATTAAAGCTTAATAATTGCATGTATAGAAACACGAATGGCGATCTTGCTGCAACATTGTGATTTGGTATTGTTCTGTTCTATCTGCATTACGAATAGAATTGAACGTTGGTTTGAAACTGTGTGTAATTCATTTTTTGTTTTCATAAAATCCTGATGGATCGACACAATACATTGTCATATAATTGTTAGATGCTCCATTTTAGAACAAATTACCTAAGAAAATACAATATAGAAGAACTACGAGACTATTGAACCATGCCAATGAGAAGAGGTGTTAAATCCAGAAAAGAAGCAAAAGCCAAGACTCCAAGGCAAAAAAAAATTAATAGAAAATCCATTAAAAAAAAAAAAAAACTGAGCATTGTATATCTATCCTTAGAAATTGGACCCAGTTCTTTGTGCCAAAACATTGAACATATCTACCACAAACACATGCATGGGATCTGCAACATGCAGGAGCCATCGAGATTCTCTTCAACATGCATACAAAACTAATTACCATGCCTTTTTTTAAGGAAATCCTTGCAATTTGCTCCTCGATGGATCATCCTGTGGTAAAATTGATAGTTCTCAGAAGCTTCTTGTGAGGAAGAAGACAAAAAATGTTGCAGGGAAAATGGAATATCCCTTAACTGAAAGTTAGGACACACCAAGAAACTGCCTCTTAACAGTCAAAAACTTCAAGGACACAGGTTGCACGTGCAATTCCAGAGGCCCAAATTATTCCATTATGGGTGGAAGGAGATGACTAGTAGGAATATTCCTTGCACCAGTGGGAGTTCTGGTCCTCATTCCCTAAGATGTTAATTGTATATCCAGAGAACAGGACAATAGTCCCACAATTGAATAGTTTTTTGGCTTGAAATATATCTCTGAGAGCATCAACATATCATTTCCTTACAGTGAAATACTTCTACCCAGAACAGACTAATTTGGACCTATGGAGTTCCTACTTTCAAGTTGCAAAGCGTCTATTGCGTTCAACGTCGATTTCTTTTCTGAAACTCCTTCTTTTGGTGTTGTCAGGACTGCCATTGCTGAGCTAAGAAGTTCTGCCCATTATGGTTGATTTCAATTTGGGTGCAGGAGTGGGAACAATCTTTGCATTGCCATCATCCATTGTCGTATCATCGTCCATCAGATCATCTTCTTCTGGCTCATAATCCATGGCATCAACCTCTGCGCCAGCCATCAATGCAACTAGGCAGGTTCTCTGAGCAGGCAGGGTTGCCTTGGAATTATTTGGCTTGAAATATATCTCTCGGTGTACCAAGGGACCATCTCCTTTTTTTCTCCTAGACGGAGGGAGATGAGTAGTAAGAATATGCCCTGGAATAATGGAACCTCTGGCCATCATGCTCGGAGGTGTTTATTGTATCTAGACAGAACTGCTACCACAAGTTAACGAGAATTTATGTTTGCTCCAAACGATGTTTGAAATGAAAATTGGGGAGGGATAATATAACCCTCCGCAAATCCTGGTTTAATGTGTATCAATGGAAGATCTCCTTGTGTCTTTCCCTGATCAATGACAATCTCCAGGGTTCATGCATAATGATTTGTTACCATTAAATCTCACTAATTGCATATTTAGAAAAAAGTGTGAAGGTGGCGGTGACAACGAAGAGCAATTAAGAATTAGAGATTTCTTAAAGGCACCAACCGGCTGACACATGAAATAGATTGCATCATGCTTGAAATGAATACTTGGAAAGGATAACACTCTTCTCCGCAAATCTTGGTTTAATTCATAGTAATGACAAATCTTCTACGACCTTCCGGACATTAATGACAATCTTAACGGTTCCTACACGTTGAACTACTAGCATTAATGCTTAATAATTGCATATCTAGAAAGAAGTACGAAGGTAGCGGGGATGGTGAAGAGCAACCAAACATTGTACATTTCCTCCACCCGCCAACCCGCGAAACAAATTCCAAGAAATGCCCAAGTATGGAAAGCGGTCGGGCGGGTTACAAAAAACGGTCACAAAATATACCCAGGAGACGTGAGGGTCCAATGGTCAAATTGTATCTCAATGACATATTTTGGTCGTCAATTTGTATATCATGGAATTCCGGGTGTTGTTTGTATGTAGGGGAACAGTGGAAGCGCAATGTTGAGAGGGAAATTTGTATATTGCGGAACTTCGGGTGTTGTATATAAAAGCATGAGACATTTGGAAAAAGGACCAAGTAAACAGAAAGCAAAAGAAAACGATATGAAGAGGAATGTTTTTGCTAATTTATAAATCGTGGAAGTTTGGGTGTTGTTTGCAGGTGGCAGAACAATGGAAACACATTGTTGAACCCGCCTATGCGGGAACCCACGATTCAAAAAGTTTTTTCAATATGAAACGGGGAAGCGGTTGGTCAGGCTGGTGATATAAAAGTAACAATGGAAATCTTAAGACGTGAATCCGCCAAATCCCGCACCTAGACATTTTCCGAAAAACGGGTAAGTAACCAGAAAGGGAAAGCAGAGGGAAAAAAAGAAAGCGTATAGCAATTTTCGGAAGCGGGAATTGTTGTAAGAAATCCCCATTGATGGTCTTAACAGTAACTATGAAGTGCATTAAACATGTTAACAGGTTCTTCAATAAAGGAATAGATACAATGAGCGATGTTTATAGTTTCCAGAATCTATTTGTATAAGAGAAGCGTCGAAAAGTTACAAGAAAATCAACTTTTTGGATGTTTAAGTAAAGTTTTTGTATTGTTATCTTTACTGCAAGTATAACAACGACAAATTTGAATTTTAATGTCCTCTTGTTCATATGATTGTTCCATTATACTTCGCATAGTATATATTCTTTTATTTCAATTTGTTTGCTAATTTGTAGATCGCGAAAGTCTGGGTGTTGTTTGCAAGCGGTGGAACAATGAAAACGCAATGTTGAACCTGCATATCTGGTAACCCGCATATTCGGAAACCCATGATCCAAAAAAATTGTACAGTATGAAACAGGGAAGTGGTCGGTTGGGCTAGTGATATAAAAGTAAGTGGAAATCTGAAGACGTGAATCTGCCAACTTTTGCACCTAGAAATTTTCTGAAAAATGATTAATATATACTAAATATGTACTTCTATAAAGTATGTACATGAGATTTTATAGAGCATATACAGATCCCTCATTCCATACTTAGCCACTTTTTGGATCGCAGGTTCTCGGGTTGGCGGGCTCAAAATTGGGCCTCTATTGTTCTGTGTCCTACAAATAACACCCAGAGTTCTGCGATATACAAATTGACAGGCGGACTTGCGGCCTAGCTAGCTCAACATTGCACTTCTATTGTTTTGTTTCCTCCAAACAACACTCAGAGTTCCACGATATACAAATTGAAAGACGGACTCCAGGGATGGCGGGCTCAATATTGCGATTTTTTACGGATGGTGATCCCTATCAACTATCTAACATTATTCTCAAATACTAAATTATTAATATTAAATATTGATATTGTTCAATTTAATTACGTAAAATTATTAAAGGATGTTAAATCTCTTATTTAAAAAAAAAATGAAGTAAACAAAACAAAGATTTTTTAAATTCTATCACTGCAAGTATAACAACGACCAATTTGAATTTTAAGGGCCTCTTGTTGATATGATAGCTCCATTGGACTTTGCACAGTATATATTCATTTATTTCAAATTATTCCAGGAGATTAATTTTACCAAGTTCATCGATTAAGGAAAAGTGTTAAAATGAACCACATACTACATTTGTGTCACAGAGGTTATATTAAAGGGAAAAGCATGTCCTCTATAGTTACGTGTCCTACAAACATCACCCGGAGTTTCGCGTTATACAAATTGACAAGCTGACTTACGAGTTGGCTGGCTAAAAAATTGCAATTCTATTGTTATGTGCCCTCCAAACAACACTCAGAGTTCCACGATATACAAATTGACAGACGAAGCATACAACCAATAACCAAGTAAACTCCAAATAGACCGCAGGCAAGATCCCACAAGGTTCCATAGAGCAGCACGCATCGACCTTTGCATCAAACAATTTGATATCTTTTTTGGACCGAAAAATCTTATGTGTGTGCAATCTGTATAGCGAGATCTGAATATCTCAAGCTGATGTTTCAATCCATGCCGAGTTCCTTTTTTTTCAATTAGGGCATCGAGAAAATGTAGATACCATACCATAAATGTATAGTTGGTTTATTTTATTCGGGCACCAGAAAGAAAATTGCAAAAAACCTGTCATGGCTAAATAGTTGAAAAACAATAGTCGAACTTGGGCACCCAAAAAACATGCAGGTTCCTCCATCAAAGCAACATCCACCCACCATGTTTTTTTCTTTTATCTGCACACCGAAACAAATATGCAAAATCCTCACTGGGAGACGCAAGAAAACATCAAAATAAAAACATTGATTACATTTGTAATTAGATTCTCAAGTACTCGAGTCCGACGAACATCCATCTGGGTGTTGAAGAAATATTGCAGAGACACATTGAAAAATTCTTACTGGGAGATGCAAGAAAACATCAAAATAACAACATCGATTGCATTTGTAATTAGATTCTCAAGTACTCGAGTCCAACGGAGATTCATCTAGGTGTTGAAGAAATATTACAGAGACACAT
>ML818593.1:0-25715 GCA_009831015.1 Picea engelmannii | reverse complement strand
TCAAACATTGCCATAAATTTAACTAGCATAAAATGCTAAACCAAACATTCGAATTAATGCTAGCATTAATCCACCTTCGAGGAATGCATAAGAAAATATATGATTCAAAAAGATCATATACGATCAAATACTTTGGATATGCCAACATATATAACATTCGGAATAGTGAAGCCGACAATAAGACCTCCAATCCCTTGTCCAATCAGATCATGACAAATATGGTACTTTTTTTATATAAAAATCGATGTCTTCAGTTCCCTGGTTCCAACAATAGATAATCTGAAAATATTTATGGTCAAAGGACAGACTAATATGAAGTCAACGATTTATCGATTGCTATAGTCCCTCTATGCCTACGGCATGGACTAATAACACATTTTATAAATTGAGCTAGATACTAAAGTAAAGTTTTGCAACATTCAATTTTTTCACAAAGAATATTGAAAAGCTTTTGGGAATACAAATTCAGAAAAAAAAAAAAAAAACATCTAAAAGTAATCTTACTTTGCAATACATAAAAAAGTTATGATTTAATGAAACATATGATTATTATGTTCATTAACTTCTCCAACATAAGTAGGTTAGGAATCTTGAGCTTCTGTCTTCATGTCTTCACATATTCGGTGCACTATGTCTTATTCTTTGAATTCCCCCAAAACAAAACCCATTGTAGAACCCATGACGGTCTAATATTTGATGCAACAATTT
This sequence comes from Picea engelmannii, assembly GCA_009831015.1. Taxonomy (NCBI): domain Eukaryota; kingdom Viridiplantae; phylum Streptophyta; class Pinopsida; order Pinales; family Pinaceae; genus Picea; species Picea engelmannii. The sequence continues at coordinate 25,007 of ML818593.1, read as the reverse complement.
GAGAGGTCTTTGTCTAAAGGGAAACCAATTGTTTTAACATTTGACACTTTGTTTCCAATCCCTAAATTTGCTTGCCTTGTTGTAAAATTAGTTCCATTATTAAAACAGATTCCTTGTTGTGAGCTTCATCTTGAGTATGCAGTTTAGAAGTAATAGAAAAAAAGGAAGTTCTATTATTAGAGATGAGATTCACATGTCTCCTCTTTAGTATCCTCTGAATTTCAAAAATATCTCTGCGTGCCATGCTCCCTTGATAGGGCTAATTCCTAGAATTATCCATCAAGTTCAAACACCATGAATTTTTCCCCATAATCCTATCCCTATAGGATATCGAAACAATACGAGAGAAAGACATTGCCAAACATCCCAAAAACTAGGGCACACTGACTAACATATCCTCCAAAACTCAAAAATGGTCTGAGAGCACTAAACCTAGAAATGCTTTCATAAGCCTAAGCCACTCGAAAACAAAAAAATCTAGATCAAAAGCAAAACCACAAGACACCTCTAAATCAAGGAAATTGTTGGATAATCTAGAAGGGAAAGAGCCATAGAGACTAAAACTTACTAAGAAACAAGAAGACAAAGCGGGGAAAGAGCTTTTTGAAAGAGACAACCCCATAACTCTTCCAAGCAAGCCATACTTCAATAACTAAACCCTAGCATTGAGTCTCCCATTATCCCAACTACAATATGTATATTTCCTTCACACACTTCAAAATCTAGGCTTGAAGTTATGAAGATTAAGTGAAATGGTACCTTGTTTATGCATTCCATTGAGGATCGATCATGCATATTAATTTAATGTTGTCTCGAGATTTGATGTGTGGCTATTATACAAGGAGTTATAATGTCCATGAATGAGATTTGATGCATGGCTATCATGCAAGGAGTTACAAAGATCACATATATTCTTAAGGAATTGGTTCTAGTATCAACCCCCTTTTACATCTAAGGACTCCCTTTGTTAGACAAGACGCTAAATTTTCCAATTGGTTTGCTTGCTTATTGTTTACACTTAAAACTTGAAAGAATTCCAAGGATTCAAATCTTTTGATCACTTTTTGGATTCTTTTTATGATTCTAACCAATTTCTCATATTTTTATGTAGATGACTTATGCATAAGATTTATGATTATAGTCGAGTCTCCTAAAATTAGAATGTTTTTGCTTCGTACAAAGTCAAATTGTTTTATTCCTTAGAGCAAAACAAACACCTTTATCTAGTTATTTGTTGTAGATCCTAACCCCATTCAAAAGTTGCTTCTTATTTTCCATCAAAATCATAAATGATCCTTACTCCTATCATTCCTCACATAATATTAAATACATATAAATGAAACATTATATATATATATATATATATAACCACATTATAAAATATGAAATAAATAAACTTAACTCTTATTACCTATGATCGTATTATAGTTGTGTTGTCTCTGAGTTAGAATCAAGAATATCATTATCTCTATGCTATGTTGACTTAGGAATTTAATCCAAAACCTTTATTTTATTAATCCAACTACTTAACTACATCTATAGAAACATACACTGTGAGTGTTTGTAACTAATAACTTGGTTATGTCATCACTATACTTAAGTCATGTTCATTTTGTAGATATCTACACAATTAACTATATTTTCAATTTTTTTTTTCTTTTCTATCAAACACAATGATATAATTTATAAACAATTTTCTCAATATAAAAAATTGTAATATTACATACATATAAAATAGTAGTAGTAGTTGTTATTATTATTATTATTATTTTTTTATTATTCTCATATACTCTTGTAAATAATAAGCATGGTTTATAAGTCTCAATGCCCACTCACATTAAAACAACATGGTTTATAAGTCTCAATGCCCACTCACATTAAAACACATAACCAAACTTTAGAACTTGTCAACTTCCTCTTAAGGTTAGCCTCATGATAACTTGCAAGTCATCATTGCCTCTCTTGCAACAATGCATCCTCTATTTTTAGAATGATATAGTTGGTTGCCCCAATTGATGGTAGTTGGGTTCACATGAATAATGTTAGTTGGGTTCACATGAATAGTGTTCCTCAACATCAATATAGAGTATTACTTATGTCTAGGTCTTAACCTAGAATCAAGTTTAATAGTGGCCTCCCACCTACCGTACTTAGTGGATGACGATTTCTAAGTCGTATGCTGTACGCCATTTTTCACGTTATTGATTTTCTATCAAGTTTGATCAAATCTACATTTAATGTTTAGAAATATTCAATTATCTTTAACTAATTACACTGAATTGAAAACTATATTAATTAATAATTCATCTTTAATTCTTAATTAAGATTTACTTTATTTATTTATTTTTCAATTCAAATTTAAATTAATAAATATATATTTTTTTAATTAATAACTTTTGATTAAATTTTATTTTATTTACTTCATTTCAATTAAGTCTAACCAACGTAAATAATAATTTTAATTTGTAAATAGATAATTTGAAAATGGTTTTTAAGTAAATTAAAACAAAGTAAATATGAATCTCAATTAAGGAGGAATTTTAAATGAAGTGGAAGTCTAAGCTAATTCATTTTCATTTATTTTAGGTACTATTCGAATCAAATGTTAAATTGGTGTATGCTAACTTTATTTATGTAAATTTAAGTAAATTTTAATTTTAATATATTTTTTTTAAATTGATTTTTTTTTATAAGAGTTGGAATATTTTATTCATTAAAAGGGGTACAACGAAGTTTGTTGAGTACAAAAATATAGAACTGGTATACATAAAAAAATTCTAGTTCATGGAGTCCATCTATTTGCCATACTTCTACATTATTCCTAGAAATCCTTAACTGCTTGATACTATTACTGAACTTGACTGAGTAAATTCGATAAAAAATACCAAGAATACATACAAAAAAATCAAAACATAGCTAATTTTAAGAGAGACATATTAGGCATCTTCCTTTTTAACATATTCTTCCTCTAACGCTGCCACTGCAACATTCAAGTATGGAAATTTCAACAACATCAACGCCTCATGTTTGAATGAGAAACCCGTGTCCATGCCAAGAGCAGAAGTCTTGAGTGTTGCATTCCTCTATGCCAATTGTTGCTGCAAGAATTCCCCTTGCCATTGCAGGAAATCCACCTCGTCCTGTAGTTGTCCCACTAACACCCTGTGCTAAGCCAATGTTTCCAAAGCAAAGGTAATAGTTGAGCTGAGTGCTTTTACCTTTATTACCAGTCTCCGAATCATCGTAAAATTATCCTCCAATACTTTCTCACCCTAAGTCCGATCCTCCCTCTCGGTCTCCATAATTATCACATTTTCCGAAGTTTTGTGGCAATGGCCAAGATGAAGCCTAAATTCCACACAACATACCAACACACCTCCAGGACCACCTCGCACCAGAGTGCGACCAAATAACAACCAGAATTGCCAAGAAATTAGGATGAAAATGCGACATCGATTGGAGACTATACTAATTACCAGGGTTCCAACAAACCATATTATCTTTGGAGCAACATTCACAATTTTAATAACCTTACTACCTTGCCAAATCAATTGCATGCATATATCTCGTACCTTAGCATCTTTTCTTACATAATTTCTAATGAATTCACCTTGCGAACAATCGATCCAACTGACCTCAGAATATGAGATTACCATCGTGGCATGTACTTCCTCCACCTGAGAATTTATTTTCGTCATGGTTTCTTTCCAATCCGACGTCTTGTCCATCAAGTTGGGAACATAATTAAACTCAGAACATACTTTCTCCCATGACTTCCCACAAGCCAAAGTATCGCGCCCACATGCATAATTCAATGTCTACACCATCCACATTGTCGGATATAATGGCTGCCGAACTTTCATCGCATGCCTGCTACTTACATGAGTGACCTTTCAAGCCTTCAAGGATATAAAAAGATTGAAAATTGGCATCTTCATGAACCTTCCATGTGGATACATCCAAAATATCCCTAGGTGGACCCTATGGGCCCCACACAAATACCAAGCCCCTTTAAATAGAGAGGTGTTGCAAAACTCACTTGCCCACAAACTCCCAAAGAACCCGAGAGTAAACCAATGGCTCTATTATCCATTTCGTCTACTTCTTTGTTGTTTTCTCGGAGGATGTGGAAGAGATGAACAGATAAATTAGACAAAGAAAGTTGGATCCGCTCTATAAGGCTCTTCAAACTAGCCTCCATGGGATCGGTTCCAATAACAAAATATATGGTGTTTTTGGAATCTCCCACAATATTCATATGTGATCTTTGTTTTTGCTTTGTTATTCGAGGTGAAACCTAGATTCCAATATAAATCTAATTCTCGATTCCCTCTAGGGCCATACACCCCCCACACCCGCCTCCCCTAAAAATTGATTTTAATTAAAAAATAATATTTATTTAATTTAATTTTAAATTTATTAAATATGAAAAAATATAAATATAAATATAAATATAAAATTTTAATGTTTGAAATATTATGAATGAGAGTAGATTTACACTTCAAATGTATTAAATACCAAAAAGAAAAAGAAAAAAAAACTTAAATACAAAATTTTCAATATTTAAAAAATTGTGGAGATGAATTTACACTTCTATGTGTAAAAAAGAAAAAATTAATAGAAAAAAAATTGAGAAAGACTATATATATATATATATATTTATTTATTTATTTATTTTTCCAAGAAAAAAACCATGTTTTTCATTCAAGGAGAATTAAAAATACATTCCACATGGTGTCTGATGCACATGTGACAAAGTTTGTGCTATTTTCTATATATATCACTAAATTGTTTATAGTTCTACCCACTATTCATCATAAAGATAATCGTGATATTGACATGTTCAAAGGACTTACATTACATTTCATCAAATAACCAAATCAAAGCCTATCCAAATTACATTGAAACCCACCCACATAATAAAATTAAAGCTCAAAAACATTAGTGGACCTAGCCGAGAGACTAAAATCCCCTCCTAATATTCATCTTCAATGATATGATTTTCCATCAACTGCAAATCACCTTTAGAAAGAGTATCATCTTGAACATTGAGCTCCTTATAGACATGCTTGAAAGACACCTCCTGAAAATGCCTTGAAATCTCGTTCAAATGCTTAGCTAATGGGGATAAACCAGTACTATGGACCCGTAGGTAATCCTACATGCAATTTATAGTGAGTGTTGAATCCCCAAAAAATTGAAGCCTAACAACCCCTTTGTTAAGTGCATATTTCATAAGGAAAAGTAAAGGCTTGAGTTCTCTGACATTATTTGTTCATTTTTCTAGATTAGCCTTTGCAGTGAAGAAATAAGAATCTAATAGAAATAGAACAAAACCCAAACTATAAGTCTACCCTGGCCCTTGATAGGCTCCATCTAAAAACTCCAAGCATAAGGCCTATCCACTAAAAGTGCTCCCACAACCCTCTGCTCATTTATACTTTCAATAAGTTTGTAAACTAATAAAAGAGTCAATACCTAGGCATATATTTGAAAATATGCGATTGGTTTATCTTCAAATAAACTAGAATTGTGGGCCAACCATATTCCCCAACTGATTAAGAAGGGAACTGCCCTAAAAGGCTTCAAATATATTTTTATGAACCACTCTTGGAAATTCATATCCATGATTTTCTTTACACCACAAATCTTGAAAATCCAATGAATTCCCCAAATCCTTCCAAACTTTCATAGAGAATGGAAAAAATAAGAAACAATGAGTGGTAGTCTCCTCATTTGATTTACACAATGAACACCTTCTAGGGCCAATCTCGTTCCTCTTTTGAATCATTTACCAAGTCAATACTCTATTATTTAGAATCATCCACGCAAAAAATATGCTCTTAGGTGAGGCCTTAACCTTCCACAAATTTGACCACCACCATTTGATCTCAGCAAGGCCAAGGGATTGCAGAGATAGATAGTTCGAGCTTCACAATGTAATCACCCCTAGTCTTGTTCATTTCCCATACTAAATCATCGAGATACCCTCTCAACCTTATATGGGCTCTTCTAAGTTTAGTTAGAAAGGACTCCCATCCTTGACTCCATTTAGCCCTAATTCCCGAGCTAACAAACAACCTTGGGTCCATAAGGTAGTTTCAGTTGGATTGGTGACCATATTTAGTGTGCACCTCCCCAACTCATGCAAAGTTAAGACTATTTTTTTAGCAAGAAATACCTCTTGGTCACATCCCATGATTACATCCATCCCTATCCTCATATGTGCCCCATTGCCAACCCTCCATGCCAAGTACTTATCAATCATAGGGAAGGCTAATGTCATGGATTTAAATTTGACAAGTTTTGGATACTTTTTCTCTCTACTCTTACCCAATCCAAGAGTGTATTTGGTGTAATGTATTTCTATATGATGACCTCCTCCAAAGACTATCTTTTGTAACTAAATTTCATAGGGACTTTGCAGCTAATGATAGACCAAACAAGTGAATATCTTTGAGCCCCCAACTCCCCTAAGATTTAGGTGTAGCTATTAGCTTCCATCTAGCCAAATAAGATCTTTTATACTCACTACTTCCTTTCCATAAAAAGTTATTTTTTTTTTTCCCGATCCTTTCCAAAACCCCTTTCGCGATATGGGCTAAAGTCTGTTAGAATACTGTATTTTCGTCTAATTCATATTTTACAAGAACTAACTTGCCTCCCCTAAAGAGCCACCTATTGCAGCATAAATAAATGTAATTTTCAATCCTCATTAAAAGGGATCCCCAATCATCTATACCATAATTGTTAGGTTTTAAGGTGAAACCAAGGTATTTTACCCCTTCATTAATATCAAGATGTTGAAAAGGAAATATTCTTTCCATCCTAGTATTCTAAGTGTTATTTGAGCCAAATGTGAGCAAAGATGATTTATTCTCATTAATCTCCATACCAATAGCAACACAATAGAGTTGTAAAGTATCCTTGAAATCCCGACCTTCACCATCATTATGGAAATAGAAAAGAAGTACATCATCAACAAAAATAAGATGTGTTAAAGATTCACTCCTCCCCACCTTAATGCCCAAAAGTTTTCTTTGTCTCTTAGCCTCCTTAATCAACCTACTAATTCCTTCTGCCACCAACATGAATGGGTATGGGGATAGAGGGAAGCCCTTCCTGATCCTTGTGGAAATATTAAAGAAAGAAGAGGTAGACCCATTCATCAACACAACAAAGAGAGTAGAAGACACACACCCCATAATCCATTTTACCAAAAGAAGATCAAACCCTAAATGAATCAACTGAAGCCGAAGATACATATATGATACCTTGTCATAAGCTTTGGATAGGTCCAATTTGATAATTGCAACAAGAGATTGAGAGAGCTTGATAGTGCGGAGACCCTCCTGAGCATATCATATGGATTCATGAATCTGCCTCCCCTCAAGAAACCCAAACTTCTTAGGGGAGATAAACCTAGAGAGAATGGGCTTAAGTCTAATAGTAAAATGTTAGAAATAATTTCGTACACACAATTACATAATGATATTGGCCTAAAATTGTTGAAGCTCTCTGGACGATCAAACTTGGGGATAAGGGATATAAAGGTGGAGTTGATGCTACCAAAACCTTTCCTGAAAATCTAACCTCTTCAACTACCCTTAATAAATCTTCCCCAATCAACTCAAATAAGTTCAAACAAAATTTAGCAGTCCACCCATCCGGGCTAGGACTTTTATCCATTTGAAAAGTATTTAAAACAACTAGCAAATCCTCCCTAGAGATTACCTTATACAAATTTTCATTATCCTCATCATCCACCATCCTATGAAAATAAGAAACCACTCTAATATTTTCTACTATGTTTTCCCTCTCATGTTCCTTAAAGATATCGTTGAAGTATTGCACCCCTAGGTCCGCCAACTTCTGAAAACCTTTAACCTTATCTCCTTTTCTTTTAGATAGTTCCCAAACAATATTTTGTATTTTCCTAAACCTAGCATAATTATGGGAAAATTTGGTATTATGGTCCCCTTGGTCGAGACAAATGGCCCTACTTTTTATTCGCCAATCATTCTCCTTGTCCAAAAAAAAGTTTACATTTTTTTTATTCTAGAAGTTTGATACTATTCAACACTTCTACATTGAATAACCCTTCAACATTTTTTTTACAAATTCTATCTAGATTTTGTTCAAAAACCTTCAACTAACTATACATAGCCCTATACCTTTCCCTTTCCCAAAATGCAACTTTCTCTTTCATCAATTTTAATGAGCTAGTAAACTAAGAACAACCAGAATCATTCAAATTTCCATCATAATGATTCCAAGAAGCTTTCACCAAATCTTGAAACTCTTATTCACCAAACCAACTAGGATTGTATTTGAAAGGGGCCTTGAGAATGATCCGTACATTGAGAAGAATCAACCCATATCATGTACCTTTCCACCTTTTCCAGCAATGAGTGTTGTACCAGAAAATTGGTCAATCGCTTGGAAACCCCTTCCACACCTAATCTGTTATTTGACCAAGTACGCCTCAACTCAATATGTTTTTTTTCAACCTAACCTACCCTCTCAAACTATTCAAGAAAGAAATCTTCCAACCTATCATGTCTTGCATAGGTACCGTAGATATCACCTCTATTCAAAGTAAGATTCATATCTCCCCCCACGATTAAATTTTCAACCTTTATCCATTGTGAAGATAATAGATCAATCTAGAAAGCTTATTTTCCCTCTTAAGATTCATTCATGTTGAGCACGATCAATTCCAAGCCGAGACTCTTGCTAAAAACCTTTATGCCCATACTAGAACACACAACAAAGGAATTGAGAATGAGATGTTTTGACTCCAACCAATAATGAGGCCACTAGAAAAACCTTCTGCATCCAAAGCCAATAATTCCCATCCCACAGAGGACTTCTTCATATTCCTAACTACAGTATCCCCTTTTCCCAAAGTTTCCTAAATAAAAATCACCTCACGCTTATTTATGTCCACCATCCATTTGATGGCCAATTTTTCAGCTTGCCCCCCCTAAGCCACAAATGTTAATGGATAGGATTAACATGGTTTAACCCCACCATGGGTTATCCCTTCTCTAAGAACCCCAGTAATAAGTCTATGCTTGCCTTGATTAAATTCTTTAATTGTTGTCTCTTTTGCATACTTCATATAAGATTTTTTGTTCGCCTTTTGACCCCCATGCTCCTTTAGAATATCCAATCCCAACCCCTTAGAAACCAAAGAGTCATGAGAGGAGGTACGAGGTCTTAGGTGGTAATGGCCACCTCCTTATTTTTGAGGAGAAAGAATCCCATGAATGAGCCTCTCCATAGGGTTATCCCCCCTATCGGACGAAGGGTTCGAGTCACAAGATAGGTTAAAAAAAAACCCTTTGCTCATACTAGTCCAACTTCCAACTTGACGGACTCTGAAAACATTTCCTTTACCCCCTCAACTTCATTCTAAAAATGAACAATAGAATCCTCCCCCGATGCCAAATTATCAACATAATATTTAGGATACCATGAGGAAGGAATTATAGTAGACTTACTCGAAAGGTGCACACCTAAACTCAAGAGCATATCCAACTTTTGTAGTTGAGAAGGAGAGAAGTCGAGAATCTCTGAATTTGCTAGGACTTCCTCCTTAATGCCTTCCAATTGACGAGGGCCAGAAATCAATGGAATACAAATGTTTCAAACCATCAAACCCATACCCGTCGAAATCACTTCCTTCTCACCACCAAGTGTTTTTCCATCGCCCACAACTTCACCATCTACATGACCCTTCGAGTCAACATAAATGTGAAGAATTGCTTCTAGAAGAACAATTTGATCCTTCCCCTAACATGATTGTCCTTTTTTTATCCAATAATGTCATGTAAAAGACTTGTCAGTCATGAAGAACATGACCACACTAGTGGCATGCTACAAAATGTAAAGGGAAATTCACATAATCCAGGGTCTGGGTGTACGATTTATCACCAATCCCTAGCTCCATTGATTCAAGCAAGCCCTAACCAACATCAATTTCTACCATAATTCAGGCAATAGACATTACAAGATTTGTAATTGTCACCCGATAGAATGAACTTATCTAAGGTGTCACCGATAGCCCACAAAGCACACTTGAACTGCATATCCAAAGGAAAACATGGTAATTTTACTTAGACTAGAGTACTAGTAGAGAATTCCTCCTTTGCATTGAAACAAGGATGCTAGGGTTTGATGGACAGGTAAGCCTTCTCCAAAAACCAATTACCTTTTAGAATTTTTAGGGCATCGTCATTAGACATGAGAATAAACCCAAGCCAACCATTTGCGAGAAAATGAAATATTAGGTCATACCCTAGAGTAGAATCCCACTCTAGCTGAAGCCATTCATTCAAACTCACCATGGAAACTCTACGACCAAGGAATTTTCCCACCAAAATCTTCCCTGCTAACAATCCAATTTTTTCCACCCAAATATCTTCACCAACAACTAAAGAAATACCACCTCCCTGATATTTAATCATCTCTTGCTTCTTCTTTCCCCACTGATCCACTACATGAATAACCCCACCACCCTACAGATCTTGCAACTGCAAATTTTCACTGATGGACCCCAATCCCTGATCATTTTGGTCTGACACAACACCACAACAACCCACTCCTCTCAAAGAGTGGATAGTTTTGATGAAACCTACAACACAATTCCAATGACACCCCCATTACTCCTTCTCACGGTCACATTGACTGCAATCACATGAACCCCATCACCCTTTTTTGATGTGGCCACTAGGGAATAGCTTGAAGGGTCCACTTATTGCCAACTAGATTTTACCTGCAGGACTAGGCTCATGTGGGGCACATATTTGTCAGGACTATTGACCGAAACCCCCTTATCCAAATTTTTGGTAGTCATAAAGTGTTCATGTCCCAAACCCCCCATGGCTCTAGATACCTTGACATCAGGAGACCCATAGGAGACAAAAATGTCCTCTTCTGAGATTGTGTCTTTGGAGTAATAAAAAAATTGAAGCTCAAAATTCATAAAGATAGATATCATTAAGGAAAGAGTATGTGCTTGCATATATCATTGATGGAAATGATAAGAATTAATGATTAATTTAAAGCTAGAAGGAACCTACAAGATATCCATTCTTTTCCTTATCATGTAGGCCCTAAAGTGAAGTAAGCTGATCTAAGGGTCTTTGGTGGCACTCTTCGTAAAAAAAAAGCAAGGGACCAATGCAAGTCCTAGGAGAGAACATGCCAACAATTAGATATGAGTTCAAGGGACTAACATGACTCCTCGTAGAGAACATGCCAACATCTAGATATGAGTTTGAGACAAATAAATATAGCCTCAAGAAGCACCACACATTGCCTCCATGGATTTGGATGGTTGATAGGATCTTGATGAATGAATGTCCTGTAATTTCTATGTAATCCCTAGTCCAAGGTAGTTGAGAACCCTAGTCTATTCACTCACTTGAGTAAACCCTAGTCCACTCTCTCATTCATTCGCCTATCACTTGATTGTCTCTTTCTTATGTGTGTGTATGTATGTATGTATGTATGTGTTATCACCCAAAAATAACTCATAGAGATATATAGGTGATCACCTAAAAAGCCATTATTACAACATAACATAGTGTTATTCCATGGAAGTTATACACCACCTTTAGCAGAGCACCAAAAACTATATAAAGTGGGGTTTTAATGCATTTGTGCGACTTTACAGTATGAGGTTTGCACGATCGACGTGTGCCTATGCGATTGATCCTTTGATAGTCGCGCAAATATGCCCGATGCGAAATATCAACCACATTCAACGCATTAAATGCAAAAACTCCCATCAAGGGTACTCTAAGGCAGGCATACCAAACATCCTCGAGCTCCATACCCATTGCCAATTGGTACTTTGGTGGTTCTATGTCTCTTTAGGGCATGTGGAACCACAATCCAAAGTGCACCATTCACATTTGGAACTAGTCTTGATGGGACTAAAACCACCAAAAAATATGGATTCACATATTTTATCCATATTGCATCATTATTTTTATTTAAAAAAAATATTATAATAGATTGATTTATGTTATGTGTCATGTCAATGTTATGCATAAAGATTACACATCTTTTTCATATTGAGATGTAAAATGCACTTAACTTCTCTCGACACAATTAATGATGATGATTATTAACATTCACTAAGACCAGAATTGGTTTATCGAACCTTAAGAAAGGAAAGCAATTACTTAGATTTCTTTAAAATTTTATTTCTGTGCTAAAAAAACATCAAGAGAAGCGTTCTAAGATCACCATAGCCTTGATGACTTAAAAGGTTAGGAAGGTTGGTATTGTGACAAATATATTGAAATTCTAATTATATGGAGGGCACTCTAAGAGAAAGTGCTTTTCATTTTTAACCCTCTTACTATCACAAAGTTGACTGATTCTTTTGTCTCACGGTGTTTTGGTAATTTCCCAATGTCCAGTTTCACTATGTAGCTCGTGCGCGTTTATTGTTATTTTAGCAAAGTTGATTTTCTTCTCCACACTAGTCAAAACCAAGAGAAACTTTTGATCTTCTAGATTAGGGTTGACGACCTTCTTGTAGTATCTTCATTTTCTTTTATCCCCTAGTTCTTTATTGCACCACATATTCTCCTTAAGTTTAGATGTAATAATATTTTTAATATTATCGATATCCTGCATAATAACTTCTTCCTTTATTCCCCAATGATTTAACCAAAACTTGACATCTTTATGTCATCCTCACTTAATCAATTACAATAATTATTAATTAAAAATTAATTAATTTAAATTAAATTCATTATTATAATAAATAAGAATAATAATAAATTTGGAAGAATAACAACAATATAAATACTTAATAAACATAAAATTATTTTTCAACTATAAACTTTACAAACTTAAATATAGAAGTTATAACTTAAAAAATCTGGAAGTATAAACACCCTCTTAAAACTCGTATGCATATGTATTAGCTCTTAATAAGAAGATTAAGAACTTAAATATAAAAGTTATAACTTAAGAAGTATAAACACCCTCTTAAAGTTCGTATGTATATGTATTAGCTCTTAATAACAAGGTTCTCACATGGGGTAACTTGTGAAAAAGGAATACGAGTGGGCTTGGTAATTGCCCTCCATGTAAGTGAAATGATGAGATTATTCTTCATTTCCTCATTTCATGCTCATATATTTTTCAAGTTTGGAAGGAAATAGAACATTCCAAAGGTGTTTCTAATATATAGATTGGAAATTCTAAAGAAGAATGTTTTAGGAGATGAGATAAGATGAGAATATGGTTGTGAAGAGTATTAAAGTATTTTTGTAATAGTTATTTGAGGGATTTTGTTTTCCAAGAACGTTATTTTTTTTTTCTAATAATAAGTTTATTCTTTCTATTTAATTCAAAGTTTGGACATTTTTAATGGTTTTAAACAACTTAACGTTGAAAAACTTAGGCACATAGAGGTTGAGGTTATTGACAAGTTTGGTGTTTGGATTCATTTTGTTGAGGCTACACTTGAGGGGTCCCTCAACACTGTGGACCTCAGGGTTTTTTACATTTGTCAAATTTTTATTGATTAAAATTCAAATTAGTACGAGCAAGGGAGCTAAGAACTAAGTCAACTAGACTTAGCTCGGGTGGTTAGGAAGAATGATTGTTATCCTTCGCATCCAAGTTCAATTACCACAAATGACATGTTAAGCTCTGATTTTTGAGAATGTTTTGTGCCTAACTAAATATGCTGAAAGAGCATCTACATAATACAATTTCATTTTTACAAGTGACTTAAAAAAACCTCAAAATCTACATAATGCAATTTCCTTTTTACAAATGACTTAGAAAAACCTAAAAATAGCTTGTGCCTTTTTCTCTAATTGGTAATATCACTCCATTATGATGAAGATAAATCTCAATCTAGATAAACCCAACGATGAGAGTAATGGAGACCAATGATATCTATAGTGGTATATATATCTGTGTCGACGGTCATAACCTTTCATCTATATTTATTAATTACTGAACTTTTAATGTTAGACCCAAGCTGTAAGTTAGACTAAGGGGAACTGTAAATAGTTAAATGCTTTGGCAGGGAACCATACCAGACAATTTTAATTAGGTTTTTAAACTTTGCCGTCAGGGTTGGTGGCGCAGTTGGTTAGCGCGTAGGTCTCATAGCTAAATGTTGAGGAATCCTGAGGTCGAGAGTTCGAGCCTCTCTCACCCCAATCTCTATTTTGACTCTGTTTCTACTTTTAGTCACAGGAAACTCCGATGATCCTCCGCGCATGCTAAGCCAAAACCAAACGGAAATGTATCAGATCTTTCGTAGCCAGACGTTACCATATCTGGCTACATGGCGTTAAATATGGTTTAAATAGTTATATTAATAGCCAAACTTTAAGCCATATCTCTCCTACAGTTAAATATGGTTTAAATATTTATATTAGTGGCCAAATTTTAAGCCATATCTCTCCTACAGTTTCTGTTCTTTTTTGAATATGGTTTAAATAGTTATATTAATGGCCAAACTTTAAGCCATATCTCTCCTACAGGTTCAGTTCTTTTTTGAGAAGGGTAGTTTAAAGAAGAAATTTGTAGTAAAAATTATTAATAGTCAAACTTTAAGTCATGTCTTTCTTACAGTTTCTGTCATTTTTTTGGGGGAAAGGGTAGGTTTAAGAAGAAAATCTTTGTAAAACAAATTATTCGACTAATAAAAATATCCGTCAAATTTACTACAAATAGAAGTACCCGTCAAATTTATACCCTGAACATATCTCCCTATCATTTCTCTTTTATTTTATTTGAATCAATGAAACAAAACTAATAAAAATACTCATCAAATTTACTACAAATGAGAGTACCCGTCAAATTTATACTCTGAACATATCTCCCTATCATTTCTCTTTTATTTTATTTGAATCAATGAAACATAAGGAAGTAAATACCAAAAGAAAGACCTGGGTTTTTTTTATTTAGTCGAGAATACCTTTGATGAATCTAACTCAGATATTCCTTACATAGACTTCATCCCTGAAGCTCCTATGGAATATAATGCCTTTGTAGGTGAAATCCGATGCTTCCTAATTCCTTCCACTCCAGGAAGAGCCATTGTCCACATCTAAGGATTAAAAATAGAAGTACAAAATCTAAGCTTAAAAATAGAAGTACAAAATCTAAGCTTGCTATATGTTTACTCATGCCTTAAGACTTTAATTAAGTTAACATTCACATGGACACACATGCAAAATTATATGATTTGATCCAAATATTTTCCTAAGATATTAACCTAATGTGTTTAAAGTCTACATATTAACATAATGTGTCTAGAGTCTACATTATGTCTCTAGAGTCTACATCGATGACTGGAACATATTATTTTTAGTGGCTTTAATGGACTAAGAAAATATGGTCAAAATGTGGAATAGGTAAAGGTTGTAGTGCACCTAGGGTCTTCATTGTTTCTTCCTTGTGTCGTTGGTAAATATCACATTTAGCCACAAAGGTGCGGATGCCCTTTTCATGCCTTCCCAAATGAAGGAATGTTTGATTCATTCATATGCTTTATGAAAGTTAGAATGAATTGTTATTGGGGATACGTGGAGTTCATATAGTATAGTGGATTTAAAATTAGATTGTTTGATCAAATAAAGAGACCCTTTATAGCAGAGTTCATCATTGTGCCAAGTGTAGATAGGAGATACATTAGAATCATGTTGAAGTTGTTGGATTGAGTTGATAATCTTGGGATTGGTGAACCATTCATTATGTGTTTCATTCATCCAATCAACTACAATGAATGAGAGTGAAAAGAGGAACCCTTCCTCTTCATATTTCCTGGAAAGAGCATCAACAACCACATTCTCCTTACCCTTCTTGTAAATGATCTCATAATCATAGCCTAGCATTTTGGTAACCCATTTCTGTTGTTCCAATGATGAAATCCTTTACTCCAAAAATTATATGAGGCTACAATGATTAGTTTTGATATGGAAATGATGCCCAAGCAAGTAAGGACACCATATATCCACATCGTGAAAAATGACCAACATTTCATTTTCATAGGTGGACTTGCCCAAGTGTTCATCACAAAGTTGTTTACTGGTATAGGCCAAGGACCTGCCTTCTTGCAAGAGAACTGCTCCTATGAATTTTCATGAGGCATCACATTCCAAAACAAAAGTCTCAGTGAAGTTGGGCAGAGCAAGTATTGGGATGTACACATAACATCTTTCAATTCTTGGAAGGTTTGATTTAGAATTGCATTCCAATTGAAAGCATTTTTCTTAAGTAAGGGAGTGAGAGCAGCCACAATTTTTCCATAGTTTTGGATGAACTTTATATAGTACCTTGTTGGACCAGGGAAACCTTGTAAACTATTAAGAGTTGTAGGATGGGGCCAATCCTTCATTGCTTCAATTTTCCTTGGGTCCACTCGTACACCATCCTTACTAACAATATGGCCAAAATATTCAACTTCAAAAATGCCAAAGGCGCTTTTGGAGGTCTTGAGAAATAGTCGATGATGAGAAAGGAGTTGTAAAACTTGGTCTACAAGGGCAACAAGGGCTTGCCAAGTTTTGTTGTAGATTAGAATGTCATAAAAAAATACCAAGACAAAATGACATAGAAAAGATTTAAATATGTGATTCACGAGACTCTGGAAGGTGGAGGGTGCATTACAAAGGCCAAAAGACATCACCAAGAATTCATATTGACCTCTATGAGTGCAAAAAAATTGTTTTTGGAATATTAGCCTCTTTCATACAGATTTGATGATATCCCGAACGGAGGTCAAGTTTGGTAAAGAATTGGGCACCTTTAAGTTCATCCAAAAGATCATCAATAATTGGAAAGAGAAACTTGTCCTGGATGGTGATTTTGTTGAGAGCACGAAAAATCAGGACACGTGTGCCAAGTGCCTTCTTTTTTTATTACCATGACCATCGAAGATCAATAAGGACTTGTTATAGGGCAAATAACACATGCAATTAACAATTCCTAAATAATATTTTCAATTTCATTTTTATGAGCAAAGGAGTGGCGATAAGGGCGAACATTAGGTGGGAGGCTACCAAGTATGGGGGGAATGAAATGATCATGGGCACCACGAGAGGGTGGGAGGCCTTGGGGGGTTTCAAAAAATAATTGGTGTTGAATTAAGAGGGATTGCATGTTGGGATGTATGAGTTGGGAAGGAATCTCAAAGGATTGAATAGGATGAAACTAGGCGATAATGCCAAAATGGCGTTTTTGAGGAGTTCTTCTAACAATGTGAGCTGACAATCTATGGAGAACATGAATTGATTATTTGGAGAGTATAACAATGCCCAGTATGTTGGAAGCTCATGTATAACTCCTAGAAACCCATGGTGATGGGATCCAATGTGCGCAACCATTCATCACCGAGAACAATGTCACAACCACCCATTTAAATGGAAAACATATAGGATTTCAAAGAATAATCTCCAATTTGAAGGTGCACATTTTCACAACGATCCCCACAGTTCATGGAGCCGCCATTTGCAATCACGATCTGAAATTTTTTCACTACATGGATATAGAAATGTGTCTCCTGGACGACACAACGATGAATGGATTTATGGGTGTTGCCATTTCCAATTAAGACAATGACTTTACGGTGCTTGATATATCCAATTAATTTAAGTGTTTGGGGAGCTGAAATACCAATCAAGGTGTGGAGGGATATTTGGGGTTTCATAGAGGGTTGATTAGAAGGAGGATCATCATCATTTGGTTGGGGCAGAGGTTCTTGAGGGAGAGAATCACCATCATCTTCTTAAATGTCTTCGAAAATGGCCATAAATTTTTTTGCTCCTTACATTTGTGCCCGGGGAAATATTTGTCATCACAATTGTAACAAAGGCCTTTAAGTTGACGTTTGACCATTTCAACCCTAGTTAATTTGTGGATCTTGAGAGGAGGAGAGGGAAGGGAAGGATTGATGGGATGGGGGCGGGGAATAAATGTAGGTTTTTTTTATTTGAATAGTAACCACTTTTTGCACTTCCCTAACTTGGCGAGTGGCTTCAAGCCAAGTGGGTGCCAAGTGGTAGGGTGAGCCATTAAGACATGAGCACATATTTCTTCCTTTAGACTGTGTTATCGCTTAATCTAGCACCCTTATGAAAGTCCCAATTGTGGTGCTACGGGGGGTAAGCACAATTTGAAAATGCATCACTGCCATCTTAGTATGATTTCCCCTTCGCTTTAGGCTAACTCCATGAATCTAGGGGGGTATCCCAATCTATGTGAAGTAAACCTGTCAATTAATTCGTTATCCCGTGAGATATGATTCACTTCAAAAAAGCAGTTCAATGTATGATTATATGGACTAGTGCCTAGTAAGTGATAAGATCATTTAAAGAATATCCAATAAGAAACAAGGGCATAAGCCACCCCAATATAAAAAGGGTTAGGAGCTAATTATTACATGCTAAGTTCATGATCACATTCTATGAAAAAGGTATTTGACATGCCTTATGTGCGAAAATCCAGTTGCTCAAAAGTAGAGATGTAATCTTCAACTATACTTGATTTCTTTATCTTAATTAAGTGGACCAAATGATGAGTATCAATGTAAAAATTATCATAAATATTTGTGACAAATTGAGTCCAAGCAATATAACCTCTATAGGAATTATTACGCCATTTCCACGATTGCCAGTGCTCGAGATATAAATATAAGACACCAACACAAAGTTTCATTAAGCCATCGATGATTCCATGTAGTGAAATTCATGAATGACCCAAGGAGTGGGGAATGAGCCATCAAATTGATTCACATCCACTTTAGGAAGGCACAGATCATGAACAAGGGTGTTAGAGTGAAGCCCCATGGAGTGGGAGGACTCAACTCCTTCTTGGTGTAAGAATTGTTATGTGTAGTTGGCATCCACAATTTTTTTAAGAAATGTAGAGAGGTTGTTTTGCATGCCATCCATGAACTTGGTAGTAAGTGTAGCAAGCTAGTCATTAACTGTAACAAATTTTTTGTTGGTCATCTTGAGCTTTCATGAGTTTGGTGTCCAAGGCTTCACATATCTATTCCGCGTTCAAAACATGGCTGCCAAGTTCTTGGTTTCAGGTGGCCATCTGGAGGGGATGAACAAGAAAAAAGGGAATGGATGGTGGGGCTAATAGGTCCACACACAATTACTTACTAGAGAATTGTAGGAATATGATCATTCTGACTTTTTTGAGTTGTTGATATAGCAATTTATTAAGGGGGAGAGTGGGTCCACATTAAAAAGGCTTATGGAAGAGGGGTACCACTATGATCAATACATCGTCAAGAGTCTATTGAGATAGATCCCAAATAAGGGTGTTGATGGGTTTACTTTATACTCTTTTGTTTAAAATTTTGTGGATTTTTACTCTGAACTAAGAAATACTACATTGAGAGAATGCTAAAATTCTTAATACTGAAGATTATGTAGGAATTTCCCAAACTGGAAGCAAGAAGCACAATTTCTAGTGATCAAAATTTTAGTAGAGCCCCTTGTTTCAAAAAAATTTTGGACTAACATCAAGGAATTTCCCAAATTGGAAGAAAGAAGTAGGGTTTCTAGTGATCAAAATTTCAATAGAGCCCCTTGTTTCAAAAAATTTCTTGACTGACCAGGTTGCAAGGGTCCCAAGGACAAAGGAGTTCCCTATACTATAACTCTTTGATATACTTGTTGGGTCCAACAATAGTACTCATCGAAATATCCTAGAGATCTAACTAAGGATGTTCGACTGTACCCTTAGCCATACTGCCCAATTACCCAAGTACGAGAGAGTAATATTCCAGAGTGTTGATATTGGTGCCACTATATTAGTCAGACAGTCAAGCTACCGGTCTAAGGCTAGTTTTAGGACACCTACAAGGATTTTTACATACCCGAGCGTACACGAAAGTGAATTATGTATACAAGTGTTGTCTGATGTGGTACTACTCAAAGTGTTGAGATTTTGGTACCTTGGAAAGTGGTCCCCTTGTGTTTGTGAGTCTCTAAACACAAAGGGGGAAAGTATTACCCTCAAGCTTGTACTTTATGTTATAATTTCACTTTGACTTTATTCACTTAAGTCTAAAGTGACTTTATTCACTTAAGTCATAAAGTGACATAATTTTCATTTAAATGTGAATTAATGAACATAAAGTGAACTATGAAAACTTAAGTGGATTCTGAGATCTAATCTCATCCATCCATTTTGGAGAAAGGCTTAGATCTAATCTGGGCCCTTGGTTTTCTAGGTTAACCTTGAAACAAGGTTAAAGGAGGAAAAGGAGGGAAAATGAGGCTCATTGTCACTTGAGAGAGTCGAGTGGGGATGAAGAGAGGAAGTGAGGGATTGAGAGGACTTAGGCACATTTCTTGAGAAGGAGAAGGGCGCATGAGTTCAAGGGTGCACTTGGTGAGAATCTAAGGGCGCAATGTATGGAGATGGATTCTAGCTTGAGATTGGGCACACTCTTGGAGTGGGGGCACACTAAAAGCAGGCTAAGGTGCATTTTGGTGAGAAGTCAAGTGTTGGGTGAAAAGGCTTGAAGGAGAAGGATTTATTTGTGAGCTTGCATACAAGCTAGACAAGGGCCACACTAGAGACAAGTGCACATTTAGCTTGTGAGAGGGGCCACTCCAAGTTTGGAGGTGCACCAAGGATTGGGGGGGCACATACGGAATTTGGGGCGCATTCAATCATTGCAAGAGATCACAATTGAAGGCAAGTCAAAAATTGCAAAGTGAAGAGGGCACGCCAAGGCAAAGGGTGCTTTGTTCAAAGGCTAGCAGGCACAAGTTAGAGAGACCCCATTGCAAGCTTGAGAAGAATCTTGGATTGTATCATGTTCCTTGTCTATTTACTTGTTGTAGCATTTGCTTTCAGATCTCCACACACACACACACACACACACACACACATGTCTTACTGGTTTTCACCGTGGGGATTTTTTCGGGGTCATGTTGACCAAAAACACGTGTTCATTTGTCATGGTTTGCTTAGTATTTTTATCATAGTAGTTGTTAAATATTCTAGAGGTGTATTTGATGTTTAATGCATGTTAAAGAAGGCTAACTTGGACAACAAAACTATCCATCATTAAACCTTATAACAAGAGGCATTAAAGAGCATCAAATCAAAGCTAAAGGGCATATTTCAGAGTGAGTAAAGTTCAAATTTGTTGGTTGTTCTGGACATTGAGAAAATAGTCTAAAACAATAGGTAAAACACTTTGAAAGTACCTTGAACTTAGTGCCCAACAAGAGGTCACATGACAAGCCTGTTGGGTAGCTTATATGACCTCAAATTTCTTCATGGTATCAGAGCCTAAGGACAAATGAGTGGCTGATTTTTGGAGCAAACAGTTGGAAGATTTTTCACTTGTGTGGAAGCTTCATTTTCACACTTGAGTTTTGTGTGTTGCTCAGTTTTACTTGGTCAGTTTGTATCAATTTTAGCATCATATGGCCGCCTTAGTAGTGGCAGGTTTGAGGGTATAGGATAGGCTTACGGGGGCAAGTAATTGATCCCCGTGCAAATCCATGATAGTCTTTATTATGAAGGAGGGAGAGTTATGGGATATTGTGGAGAATCCTGTTGTATCTCCTACATATGAAGTTCTCATGGTTGAGTTCCATAAAAGGAACATCAGGGCTAAGAGGACTATCCTTGATGTGGTGAAGGACCACATAATACCTCATATGTCCGGTAAGGACTTCACATTTCATATGTGGCAGTCTTTGTGTGGTTTGTACCAGATCCCTAACCAAAACCGAAAGATGGTGCTTTAGGAGAAGCTAAGAGGCACTAGGATGACAAAGACATATACAGTTACCTCATTTCTCACGATATTTTCTCAGATTTGTGATGAGTTGGAAGTATTTGGCGAGATCGTATATCCCTCATAGTTGGTGAGGACAACCTTAAATGGATTTTCCAAACCTTGGGAGAGTTTTGTGTGATGCATCATGGAGAGAGAGCATATGCCCAGTTGGGAGAGTCTCCGGGATGACTTTGTGCAATAGGAGCTTAAATTTGGCTCTGAATCTTCATTTTGAGCTTCAAGTTTGAAAGAGTCATGCCCAGTTTTAAAGAGCCCTCAACCAATAGAGTAGAAAGAAACATTGGCCCAACCGACATTTAGATATCGGTTGCAATAGTGATAACAAATAATGACAACAATTAGAAATAATACAATGCAATCTATGACATTCAAAACATACCATACCTACATGATCTGCAAAAACCTCATGTTAATCCCATTTCTTTGTTGTTGGAACCAGGGAAAAAGTGGAGCCCAATATGTTTAGTTCAATATATGTAAAATGGGGAGTCCAATACGATAGTTCAATATATGTAAAATTGGGCCACCTACTTCTATTCATGAATATAAGTCCAAGTATGAATGAATCATACCAATGTGATGATTTTATACACAGATAGTGCTACATATATACTCACCCCAACTACTATGGAAGTTCAAATCTCAATGGTTTTCACATACCTTTGTTTCCTCAATAAACAATGTGTTTCACAAGGCTAATCAACTACATTTTTTTTTTCAAATATTAAAGAATGGATTGAAACAATTGGGCTCCTGAAAAATAACTAAATGAATTGGAAATGAGTTAATTTTCAAGGCTAATAAACTACATCTTGTTTTCAAATAAAAAGATTAAAGAAAAAGAGGATATGAACTATTA
Organism: Picea engelmannii; assembly: GCA_009831015.1. Taxonomy (NCBI): domain Eukaryota; kingdom Viridiplantae; phylum Streptophyta; class Pinopsida; order Pinales; family Pinaceae; genus Picea; species Picea engelmannii. Next base: position 2,316 of record ML818593.1, on the reverse strand, counting down.
GCCCCTCACTTCTAGGGGTAATAAGATGATATTTTTTCTCCATGATCCACATCTCAGACAATAATTCCAATTATGACATTTTAGACTCTCCACAAACAATTTCTTGTAGATGCCTTCCATTACATGCTCAACTCAACTCACTCAAAGGACATGGTGCATTACACATCGAGGTATAATATTCTGACACTTTGTATTGAGTGACAATGTAAATGTTTGAGGCATGAAAATGGTGATCATGGGTTGAATTGGATATGCTTTTGTCTTGTTTCACCTTAGTGGTCATCATCATCTCCTAGTCAAGTGTTGTTACTCTTGGGAAAAGTTGTACTATTGGGGACCTTAATAGGGGTAACATGTCCATATCCCTTACCATGTATAACATATTACATTTGTCTTTTCTTCATTTTCCTTTCATTTAGGTTGCTTGTTACATGTATCCCAAAGAGGTCTATGCTTCATAATTATATGAGAAGAAGGGGCTTGAATGCTCGAGGTTGATGCAACTTTATAAAAAATGATATAGAAAGAGAAAAATCCCTAATTCAAAATGCAGGGCAAAGACAAAAAGAAGAAAAACAAAGTATTAAAAACCAAGAAAGAAGTAAAGCATGAGGTATACCCCCTTGCTAAGAGGCCATCACTCCAATTCCTATGCAATGAATGCACATCTAACAAAATCACTTAGCAAATCAAATGTCAAAATCCAAAAAAGGTTGAAGCTATAAAGAAAAAGGCAAACAATGGTTTGGAAAGACACAATGCTTAAGCACTCCCTCTACAAAGGCGCTCATGAGGATGACTATTATACATGGACTTGCATGTCAATAACAATCCACCCATGAAGTAAACCCAAATCCATACCACATATCATTGCACATACTCATTGATGGGTTACTTGGGACATGCTTATTATCCTAGGTACTGACACACCTACTAGGGGGTAATAATGATCCTCCCATATCTAGACTTGGAAAATTGTATAACTTTGTAAGCTAGTGTGAAGTTTGAAGATGATACTTTGTGAGATCTATCTAATGAATTTTACATTGACATGACTCAGTTTATATGTTATGTTTGGATTGTGTACCTTGCCTCCAATTTTCTTGGTGCTTTGGACCACATGAGCCCCTCCTTGGATGATGGATTGCACATGACCACATGCTTGGTTGACACTTGGATCCTTTGGAGGATATTGAGGGGCTACTATCACACTTTCATGGAGGTTGTCGCCACCACTTGATTGAGAGCATTCCACCTTCCTTAGAGGACATTGGACCTTTACATGAGGACACAACACCTTTTCCATGATGATGATACATTTCACTTCTATAATGGGACATTTCACCTTTATGATGATGATCACCTTGATGAGACATGTGTACTTCTTGATGATGACATGACACATTTTGATGAAACATCGCATCTCTTGGAGGCATGACATACATATTGGAGATAAAATGTTGCACCCTTTCATGGCAACATTTCATTTTTGAGCCCCTAGACGTTACTTTGGAGTGAGTCACCCCCTTCATGATGCCACACATGTGAGATTTAGAGCACATTTATGAGGGGCAATTTGATGTTTGAGCTATTTTACTTCATCTTGGAGGCATCGTTGGGGGTCTTAGAGACGTATCCACTAATGCATTGTGGACATTTTATGTTATGTTGCCTTATCTCTAGGGTTTATGAGGGATAAAGTCTTTATTTTATGTTTTTAGGGATTTTATTGTGTGAGAAGGGTGCTAGATCTCTCATATAAATAAGAGAAGCACTTCTCGATTTTGAATCATTACTACTTGTGGAGATATATCGTTATTTGTCTACTTCTTCATTCTCTCTTACAAAAAATGTTATGGATGGGTGGTTAGAGCGAAATTTTATAGGATGTGCTTGTGGGTTTTGATGGATGAAATATCTCATGAGTATGTGGTCTCTTGTCATCTTGTGGTTTTGTTTATGATTTCATTTAAGTGTAATGTTGCTTCTCTAGTGTTGGTTGAGCATTCTCTTGGATTTTTCTTGAACAAACCTTTCTTATTAAATCTCTTGGAAGGTTACTAGTGAAGAACCTTCCCTTGAATTGTCCTTAATATTTTATGGGGATTGTCTAGGTTTAGTAGTGAACAACCTCTAGATATCACCCTAAAAAATCAATTCACTTCTATCCAAAAGAGTCCTTAATTGACCCCATATGCCCAAAAAAGGAGTAGGCACTAGTATTTTCTCCCAATAGTCAATCATCAATTCTAAAAATTACTCTCCTTCTACTATTTTAGGGTTAATTTAGGGTTTTGTTATAGAAAAATTTCATTT
>ML818592.1:81911-97587 GCA_009831015.1 Picea engelmannii | reverse complement strand
TCTTATTGGATATATTATTTCCTTTCTTTCTTTGACATCGTCTGCCTTCAAATCAACCTTCTCTTCATCGGTTGTTGTTTCTGGTAGAGTATTTTCTATAAAAATCAATAGGTCATCCTCTTTCAGAGTGATTTGTAGTCTTTATTTCCATGAGCCGAAGTTGCTTGATCCATCAAGCCTATCTTCCACCAAAGTTCTGTTCCTCATGGCTTGCATATTCTTCACAAACCCCAACGACTAGGCTAGAAAACCTAACGTTTAGGCTGGGCTATAAAAACTAGGTTTTGTTGGACTTATGAATGCCAAAAATAATCCTTTATAAAGTCAAAAGAACCTTAGAAATTTTTCAAGAATACCCCAACAAGTTGCATAAAACCTAAAACCAAAATTCTGCAGAAACCCTAGAAACCCTAGGGTCAAAAATCAAAATTTCTCCAATTTGCAATCTGAGAGTTGCAGGAGGCCGTACTTTCCTATGCAAAAATTAGGCCCAACGTTCAATTGGAAGGTGCTGAAAATAGCTTGACAATGGATGGGGCCATTTTTGTAGTTGCATCAAGAAGGCAACGAATGGCTCTTCAGGAACTCTGCTCTGATACCATGTTGAATTTTTGATGCTTAGCTCATGCACATGTATTTTATTTCAATTTAGTATGTATGTGAACTATAAACAATGCATCAATACCATATAAAATAGCTGTAGTAACCAAGATCACAATAAGAATAACCATGCACAAGAACACAAGAATTTATCCTGGGAAAACCCTTCTCAATCAAGGGAAAAACCCAACAATCCTTTTCTATAGAGTCAAGAGAATATCCATGAAACCGTAAACCATAGAGAACACACGAGGGTGCTTCTATGACCTTGCAAATTGCACCTAAGATAAGTGCGCAATTCAGCCGTAAACTTAGCTTTTGAGAATGTTACAAGTGTGTGAGAGTGATCCACAATGGGGATCTACTCTCTTATTTATACAAGACCTAACACAACAATAGGTGTCTCTATTGGCACAATAGGGACAATCTATACAACTAAATAATATAATTAATCTTTACACAATATTAATTATCTTTACATGGTGGGGCCGACTTGTACCCTTTACACAATTAGGGTTACACAATAAATCTTACTCTTAGACACTATAGAAATAGATCCACACATCCTCTAGTGCTCAACCACTAGGGACACGTCCACATGTGCTCAACCACATGGACGTCACTCTCAACAGATCAACTCAACTAAGTCCATAGGAGTACCATCTAGAGATCCATCTCAAGTCGACTCAACTAAGTACATAGGAGTCTGATAGGAGACCATATCAAGTTGTCTCAATTCAGTCCAGAGGAGCATGACAAAAGAACACACATCATATCAACTTAGTCTAGAGGATTATGACACACCCATCACATGGGATCTCTCACAGATCGTCTCAACTTAGTCCAGAGGAGAACGACCTGGAGAATGTCTCATGAAGCTGCAATCAACAACATAAAAAATACCCTAGTTCAAAAAATAAATCATCCAAATAAGATTTTGGGAAGTGAATTTATTGGCAATTTAAAGTCAACAATTTTTTGTTTTTTTAGGTATGGCCATGCTATTTGTAGATCAAATATATTTTGATAGAGTGCTCATATTTCAGTCAAACCAACACCAATAGATGCAAAGTGATGGTGAAATTTCATAATTTTGGTCGTCCAATCAGAGAAGTATGGCTGTAGTTATGCTCATTCTAATTTAACTGCCTCAAGTGACTCCATTGAAAAGTAATTTAATTTTATAAACCCTAGTATTTGTTGAATATTTATTCCAAGAAAAAATTATTTTAATGGAAAAGATGATGGTCCTAGTATTCAAGAATTCATAAAGTCCCAAAATTCATTATGGAAAGAGAAGTAGAAATCTTGTCTACACTATGGTTTCAAAGAAGATGTTTCCATATGTTGGCAATCATTTGACTTTTCCAAGATGATGGCACTTTTCGATGAAGCATATGAAAAATTCATTTTAGATAAATGGTCTCATTATAATAGGAATGATAAAGAGAGCACCAAGGGTTTATATTCATGTGGAAACTCTATATTACATATTCATGGATGTATTCATAAAGACTAAGTCATTGTTTCAATTAACCCTAGTTTCTACCATAATTTCATCAATGTTTAGTTGGATAACATATTGCAAGTTCATGCAAAACATATCCATACCACAAAAGTTTAGGTTGAGACTATTCAAAATTTTTAAATATTTGAAGCTTGCCATGGATAATAATGTTTTGCATTTTGATTTTCATGTCATATATATAAATGATGTGGATGTTATTCTTGGATATCCTTGGATGGAATTAACTGTTATAATTAATGTTAATGTGCAAATAAGTTTATAAAAATTTGGTATAAGAAAATGAAAATCACATTGCATGATATTTCTCTTAGGTAAAAAAAATAGCCTAAGGGGGCACATGAAGAAGATGATATAGAAGAACATGGAGAAATTCCTTTGGATGAAAAATCCAATGAGCCACATGACTCAAAGGAACACCATGTTGAAGAGTCCAAGTCAGAAAAACCAAGAGATAAGGTTAATGTACATCACCACCCATACCACTTGGAAAACAAAATTCATCAAGGTAGGGGTGTGAACATCAGGAAACTTATTATGGACCAGCATGGAACTGGAAATGAAAAAAATTGAGAGGCACATGGAGCCATCAAAACAATGCATGGAGATATCATAGTAGAAAAACCATGAGCAATCAGATTCTAGATCAAGGTGGCAAGGAAACAATTGGACCCCATGTTCACATTTCACTAGGATGGACATGGGTGCTCATGCTTGATACCAACTGGATACATTACTTAACCAATCATATTGTATGGTTTATTCCCATGTTTTGAGGACGAAACATGTGAAGGAGGATGAAATGTAGTATACCTAAGGGGGTAGTGTGGGGTACCTAGGGAGGTACCCAAGGAGGATAATAATAGATATATAACTATGTATTATTATGTATGGAGGCCATTTCTAGTAAATAACACCCAATTAGTAATGTGAAAGAAATAAATGTAAAAATACTTACTAGAAGGTTCCACCTACTAGAATGTTCTTTCTCTAGAATGTTCCTAGGAGGTAGATAGTACTATAAATAAGTAAAATCAATGTAATGGATATATGATGAAGAATATTATAATTGTAGAAAGAAAGTATTGCTTGATGAGTGTTTTCCTACCTTAATAAATAATATATGGTGTTATCTACCTCAAGGGTTTTGTCTACATTACTGTGTTAAATCTTGTGTGTATGATTTGGTTTATTATTGAAGTTAAGTATTTCTCTTATAGATTATATTTTTAGATCTTGCACATTAAAATTAACTTTACCAACTGATTCCATCTAAGGATATCCAAGAATAACATCCACATCATTCATATCTATGGCATGACAATCATAATGAAAAACATATTTATCCATGGTGAACTTCAAACCTTTAAAAATTTGAACAGTTTCACCCTCAACTTGTGTGGTTTGGACATGTTTTGTAGGAATTTGAAATATGTTAACCAATTGAACATTGATTAAATTGGCAACTAGGGTTAATAGAAAAAATGACATTTTCTTTATGAATACAACCATGAACCTGTAATATAGAGTTTTCACATGAAAATAAACCCTTATTGCTCCCTTTATCATTGTTATTATCACGAGACCATTTATCTAAAATGTCTTTTTCAAAGTCTTCATCTGAAAGTTCTACCATCTTGTTAAATTTAATGAACCTTGACCATTGGAAAGAATCACCTTTAAAACTTACATTAAATTTCCATTTGTTTCCCCATATTGACTTCATTTCTTTTATGTATTCTTCAATAGTACGACTATACTATTTTCCTGAAAAATACATATTGCTTGCCATAACCCAAAAATAAAACTAGGGTTTATATAAATAACTTACTTTTCAATGGAGCTCCTTGAGGTGGCTAAATCAGAGAAGTATAGCCACACATATTCCTATTTTAAATTATTTTCCTCAATGAAATCCATTGAAAAGTATGTGATTTTATTTAAAACCCTAGTTCTATTTTTGGGGTTTTCAAGGAAAGATGTATTTTACTAGAAAAAAAGATATGGTCTTAGTATTGAAAAATTCATAAAATACTCAAAGTCATTATGGAAAGAGAAGTAGAAATATTCTCTACACTATGGTTTCAAAGACTACATTTCTATTTGGTGGTAGTCATTTGACTGTTGCGAGTTGATGGAAATTTTTGATCAAGCATATGAAAAATTACTTTTAGACAAGTGGTCTCATTCTAAGTGTAAGGATAAAGAAATAATCTAGGGTTTTTTTTCATGCAAAAACTTTATATTACAGGTTCATGGATGTATTCAACATGAAAATATTATTTTTCTATAAAACCTAGTAGCAAGCACAATTTCATCAATGTTAACTTGGATAAAATATTTCAAGTACTTGCAAAAAATATGCAAATCACACAGGTTGAGGGCGACAATGTTCAAATTTTCAAATATTTAAAGATTACTATGGATAAATAAGTGTTGCATTCAAATTTTTATGCTATAAATATGGATCATGTGGATATTGTTTTTGGATATCCTTGGATGGACTCAATTGGTACAAATAATATTAATGTGAAAAATAAGTTTTTGAAGCTTTGGTATAAGAAAAAGAAGATTACATTGCAAGATATGTCTTTTAGTAAGAAATAAGGGCCCAAGGGTCCCCATGAAGAAGTAACTATAGACAAAATAATTGCAATACATAATGACACATCAAATGAAGAGCCTTGTGTTCAATCAAAATAAGAGATTACATAATAACTTGAAGAAAACCCAATAGAAGGGAATAAAAAAGAATATGAAGCTAAGGAAATATATGTTGAAGAGTCAAAGAAAGAATAATCAATATATAAGGTTGTTGTATATTACCACCTGCACCGCTCAGAGAAACAAAAATCATCAAGGTAGGGGCATGAGCATAAACAAACTTATTATGGACCACGATGGCACCATAATAGAAAAAATTCAAGAGGCACATGGAGAAATCACAACAATGCATTGATATATCTGAGTAGCACAATGAGGAGCTATCTGAAGGAATCAATTGGACCCCATGTTCACATTTCACTAGGATGGATGGATACTCATGCTTGGTACCAACTGGTTACATTTCTTAGCATTTTCGTACTGTATGGTTTCTTCCCATGTTTTGAGGACGAAACATGCAAGGGGGTTGGAATGTAGTATACCTATGGGGGTAATATGGGGTACCTAGGGAGGTACCCAAGGAGAATAATAATAATTATATGGATATTTATTTCTATGTATGGAGGCCATTTTTAATAAATAAGGCCCGTGTAATAGTTTGAAAGCAATAAATGTTAGAAGACTTATTATAAGGTTCCACCTACTAGAATGTTTCTAGGAGCTAGATAATACTATAAATAAGTATAAATAATGTAATAGAGGTATGGTGAAGAATATTTTAATTGATAATCAAGTATTTCTTGAGGAGTGTTTCCTGCCTTAAGGAATAATACATGGTGTTACCTACCTCGAGGGTTTTGTCTAATTCTCATGTTCATTATTTTGTGTGAATAATTTGATTTATTTATGAAGTTAAGGGTTTCTCATATGTTATATTTTCAGATCTATTGAGGTACATAAAAATGATCTTTTTAAGGCACTCATTAGCTCCAAAAAAACTTCTTACCTCCATGAGGTTCACTGAGCTTGGCCATGACTTGATGATCTGGACTTTCTCTAGGATTGTCTTTAACTAACCCCCACCAACCATGCATGAATATTGAGTAAATTAGTGTTGGCTTGGAAAAGTCACACTTCCATGTTCAACTAAAACTTGCTATCTTTTATAGTGTCCAACCCTTGTTTCAATTTGTTGACATGTTCCTCCCATGTCTTACAATGGTTGAGGATATCATTTAAGTACAAAATCACAAAAGAGTTTATGAAAGGTATCATGGCCTTATTTATCATACTCATGAAGGTGGTTTCTGCAGTAGTGATTCCAAGAGATATCTTTAAACATTTAGACATGCCTTCCTTGATTATATCTTCCAAGTGTCCTCTTCCTTAAACTTGACTTAATTATACCCGAATTTGAGGTCCAACTTACATAAGTAATTTTCTCCTTGAAACATATCTAACACATCAACAATATTTTGTAGGGCATCTTGGTTCTTCATTGTTATCTTGTTGAGTACCTGAATATGAACATGCATTCAACAATCCCATCCTTTGATTCCAATACAATGGGATATTCACAGGGAGACACACTAGGCTTAATAACCCCTTGATATAACAACTCTTGAATATACACTTTAATATCCTCACTTTCCATAAAGAAAATTCAGTACAAGCTAAGCTTAGGGAAGGGTGGAATTGGAAACAACTATATTTCATTCTCAATAGGCCTCTTGGAAGGAAAACTCTTTTGTTTTGAAAAAACTACCTGATATTTACGCAAACACTGGTTCAATTCCTTCTTATGCTATGTTCAAATGTCAATGTCATCTATTTTGGATTTTGTAGGCTTATGCTCTTTGGATATCACGATAAATGTCACAAATTTCATGTGGTTGTTAATAAACCTCTTATATTGATTAGTAGAAATCAATGAAATGGTCTTCTTTCATTTGTAGATGTTGATGAGGTAAGGTTTCATTTATTTCACCAATATACACTTATTGGCTCTCTCAAGAATATAACATCTCTATCCCATAAATATACATTACCAAGGACAAAGTCACAAGTATCCAAAAGCACAACATCACACTTCAACTTATCAATGAATTCATTGTAAATGAAAAACTTGAACAAGCATTGGCATGCTACTTGTAGTTCCACATCCTTCTACAATCATCCCAAAGGATATGGATCAAGGGGTTCAATGGTATTCAAACCCCATTGTTGTACCAATGCTTCATATATCAAGTTCTTTTGATTCCATGAATTGAATATGATTTTCGCCATCTTCATAGAGAACAATGTCTTCCTCATTGAGTCTAAGGTCTTCTTCTCCACCACATAAACAAAATTCATTTTATTAGTATGTTAAGGTATAATAGTGTTTCCCTTATATGCCTTGATAGATTTATGTTGAACCATAAACAATACTTTGACATTTGCATATGGTGCTCCATTTTATTTTCCTTCATCCTTATTTGTTTGCACCTTCAAGAATTTGTTTTTAGTTCTATTCTTTGGAATTAGCTTGGGATGTAACAACCAACAATGGTCCATATTGTGGAAATTATTCTTACAATATTAAAATTTTAGTCAGTCCTTTGTATTGACAACATTAACCTTCTTTTTATATCCTTTCTACCTATTCCATTTTACATATAGGGAAATCTTCTTTCCCTTTATATTGGAATTACCGATGACATCAATAGAGTTCTGCCATGTTTTTCTTCATGTATATAGCTTTCTTGAAAGCCTTGTCAAGCATCTTAAATTCAAACAATATTCCCTCCTTTTCGATATGACTATGAAACCCATTGAGATACTTGGTCAATATATTCCTATTAGAGTAGTCAATACCCAACAAAATGATCTTCTTCCTAAACTCTACTATAGATCCCTGAAAACCATGTGAAATCCTACTATTCTTTGCACCCCATGGGATAGTACCGATTCTTGAAAATATTTTTTAACTGTGCCAAATACTCTACTTGCCTCTTCTTGGTAAGATGCATCTCTTGACAGAGACTCTACCACCATAGAAAAGCATATCATTGATTTCAATTTAAGAGGAATATACCTTCTCCATGTTTGTGAACCCACCCACAAATTGAACTAAACCTCCAAATATATCAACGAATTTCTTATATTCTTAGGATCCATTTGAACATTGTTAGACTTAATATCAACCTTAGAATCGATATTGAATGGATTGTTGGAGGTTTGGTGATCCTTATTGATTGAAGACCTTTTCCTGGTCCTTCAAAAGAATTGTATCACTTATTTTCACCCCTAGATGCCTCAACATCCACATTATTTTTCTTGTTAGTTATTCAAGATATATATCTTGACACAGAGTCTCCCACTACAGAGAATCATATCGTTCCATATCCAATTATGTTGAATATACCCTCTCCATGCATGTAGAGCCATAACAAATGAAGTAAACCTCCAACTCACCCAACCAATTACTTAGCTTATTAGGGTTTATTTGACCATTGTTAGGCTTAATATGAGCCTTAGACTCAAACTTGAATGGATTCTTGGAGATTTTGCGATCCTCTTCTTGATGGAATATATTTCCTTGGTCTTTCAAAGAATCATCACACTTCTTATTTTCACCTCCAAATTCTTTATTGTCGACATTCTTGTTCTTTCGAGAGATTCCTCAAACTAACTCTTGCAATAGGACTAGAATGTTTGTACTTGACACTCCAAATTCCTATATCTTGCTTCACCTTGATCTAACTCACGATCATCCATTATTTTAGGTTTTCTTGGAGATTTATTATGGGTTAAACCTTGTAGCAATGACTTTGGTTCTCCACTTAGAGAACATCCAAGTCTATTTTTCACCATTTTTATCATCATGAATAGGAAAACTATTTGATACTACATTGATTTGTATCCTTGTGGGAAAGTAAAAATTGTCCAAATTATCTAAACTACAGAGTCTGATTCAACTTAAATTCCATTGTTCTTGAGCTCTTTATTATTTGTTACTTTGATGCATATTTTAGATACCAAGAAATAAAATATCAAATATCAACAAACACGCACATAAATTACACAGGGAAACAACATTTTATTGAAAAAACCTAATGGGGAAGAAACCCTAAATTTCCTTATAGTCTTGTATGGAATTGAGGAATGCTTAAAACTATCAATGGTAGTACCTATTCCATTTTTCGATACATAGATCCATTCTATAATTCTTGATGTTAGTTGTTGAGCTTGATTATCTTCCTGATTCTAAGGTCTTTGTTTTCATCCGTGTTTATACCCCATGAATACTTTACACCTCAGAAGAATGTAAAATCCTCCACGCGGGGGAGTACCCCCTTTACGGGGTCTGGGGGGTCCTGGGGCAAGTGGTCCCCCGACGGGGGTTCGGGGGACAACGTTCCCCGATGGGGTTTAGGGGACGAAGCCCCCGAAGGAAAAATTTCCTTGTAAATGTATATTGTAATTTTCTTGTAAATCTGGACCGTTCATTATAAGGTCGCAAATATGATGGTAGAATTTATGTTAGGGTTTTTCTCCCTAGAAGGCAACCCTCTTTTATGAGGGAAATTTATTGTGGCTATGATTCATTGGGACTATTGTATTCTGAGTGAGGAGAGTGTGAGATAAAGAAGAGGAATTTACAACAGGTTTGTTGTATGTTGTATCCCTTCATTTGTTGGATAATAATAAAGGAAGGACCTAGCAATTTCTCTGGTGGACGTAGCCCACACTGGGTGAACCACATATATTTGTGTCTCTATTGTATTGTGTATCTTCTATGTTTTATTTCCACATTAATTTTATTTTATTTCTCCGCGATCCTATTTTTATAACAACTGGTATCAGAGAAAAAATGTAACTTGCAGGAACAGAGGGTTCCTGGTTCGAGTGGGAGAAATGGCGGAAGATGGAAAGTTTAGGGTCGAGAAATTTAACGGCCAAAACTACCAGTTATGGAAGATGCAGATGGAATATTGTTTATATCAGAAGAATCTATTCCTACCATTGGGTGGAATAACAAAGAATCCGACGACCATGAAGGATGAAGAATGGGAGGTTCTTGACAGAAAGGCACTAGGAACGATACGAATGAGCCTAGAAACGTCGGTGGCTTTCAATATTTCGAAAGAAAAGAAAAAAAAGGAGCTGATGGACACATTGGCTAAACTGTATGAAAAACCCTTAGCATCCAACAAGGTATTTCTAATGAAGATATTATTTAATATGAAGATGTTAGAAGGTGGTTCTGTTGCATATCATTTAAATGAATTTAATACTGTTACTAATCAACTAAGTTTTGTAAAAATGGACTTTGATGATGAGGTCAAGGCTCTTCTAATCTCGTGCTCATTTCTAGAAAGATGGAATGATTTGGTCATGGCTATAAGTAACTCTGTCTCTGGTTGAAATACTTTAAAATTTGATGATGTTGTTGGTGTTATCCTTAGTGAGGAAATGCGATGGAAACACATAAGTGAGACATCAAGTAATGCGTTAAACATGGAGAACATGGGAAAACAAAAGGATAGAGGAAAGGGCTCATGGAACCATGGGAATTATAGGAAGGGCATATCCAAATCCATATTTGGAAAGATAGAGTGATGGAATGGTGGGAAGAAAGGACATATGAAGAAAGTCTGCAGAGCTCCAAAGAAGCAAAGAGATGGGCAACATGAGAAAAATCAGGAAGCAAATGTAATAGGTGATGTGTTACAAGATGCTTTGATTCTTTCTGTAGATGATATTTCTGAGTCTTGGGTAGTAGACTCAAGGGATTCATTTCATGCCACACCCCATATGAAACATTTTCTAGATTATGTTCAAGGTGATTTTAGACAGGTTCATTTGGGTGATGATGCACCATGCAAAATTGTTGGAATGGGAAAGGTAAAAATAAAGAAAATCAATGGAAACCAATGGTTGTTGAAAGAGGCAAGACATGTTCCATATCTAAGGAAAAATCTAATTTAAACAGGGCAATTGACAAGTGAAGGTTGTATATCCATATTTACAGATAAGGCGTGGAAGGTCACCAAAGGATCATTGGTTATAGAAAAAGGAGAGAATGTAGGTACATTGTATTTATGTACTGGTAATACTGACTCTTATATCTCTTTAGATTCTACATGAGTGGATACAACACTGTGACATCATAAGCTTGGACACATGAGTGAGAAGGGGATGCAGATACTTCACAAAATAAATTTGTTGCCAGATCTTAAACAAATTGATTTGGATTTCTGTGAGCATTGGTTTTATGGAAAACATAAGAGAGTCATATTTCTCAGATTTGGAAAATAAAAGAAGAGTGAAAGGTTATATCTTGTGCATACATATGTATGGGGACCAACTCAGGTATCATCTCTTGGTGGCTCTCGTTATTATGTTACTTTTATTGATGATGCAACTAGAAAAAAATGGGTTATTGCATTCGTAAAAAATATGACGTTTTTGATACTTTTAAGAAATGGAAATATTTTAATCCAGGTGGATATCGGTGGCCACCCACCTTTTCCAACTGGCTCAAAACAGTTTTCTGGCAATTTACTATTTTTAGCAGGTTTTAACTTCCGGGGCCATTTTGAGGGCCTAAATGAAGGTTTTTCGGGATTGACCCAACTCAATGATATCCAAAGGCATCATCTAGGCCCCAAAATGAATCTCTTCAATGATACCTTTCCAATGGGCTATCATACGCCTAAACCAAAGATCGTATGCAAAAGTTACGACCCCGAGAAATTGATGCACCAACTTACCCAAACGGGGCCCACGTGAATTTTGGAGCTTCATCTCCTAGGGTTAGGTTTTTGGATGTCAAGGGTTTTTGGCATTCTTGTTTATTGTAAAAATTTCTTCAGAGCCTCATTGTAATCATCTTCTTGAGAATGTCAGTAGCCGCCACATCTTTTCTCAGAGATAAGCTGCCACCATTCTAGCGAGTCTTTCACTCTGTATTTTTACAATCTTTGTACATTTATTTCATTAATAGAAATCATGTATTACTGTATATCTGTGTTTATGGTTTCATATCTGATATATTTTTTTTATATTATTGGATATATGCGATATCTCTGTGCATTTATTTATTATATCTCCGCTCTCATTTCGTGCCGAAAATAATCCGGATCAATGGTACCAGAGCAGGCTGTTCTTGATCATTTTTCAGTGCATGCCCCCGACGAGGTCCAAATATAGAAAGTTGGGTCTCGAGCTTGTCTCTCTTGAATACAATCACTCTCGCACACCCAAGAAACCCTCAATGGTGGAAGAAAAGAAAAACGATGGAGCAGACGATCCTATCAGTCTGTTGCTTAAGAAAGCTCTCACGTGACAGAGGGACAAAATGATGGAGAATTTTCCCACATCCTTCAATGCCTGCCGATAGAAATAGGCACATCTTCATCAAGCAACCACTTTGGAAGCACCTCGCCTTTCAAGGTACACGTTAATTTTGATATTCTTGTATTTGAAGGACAGATAGATGCAAAAGCCCTAGAAAAATGGTTAACTCTGCTAGAAGGTTATTTCTGTGTTCACAATTTTTTCGACAGAGAAAAGATCACCTTCGCACTCCTTAAAGCTCTCTCTCCTTAAAGCACTAGAACAAACGGGAGTTCAATTCTGCAAATCCACAATAACCAAAGTATGACAAAGACAACCCTAACAGATAGTCTCTCGAAAACCAGTCCAAGCCACATGAAAAAAAGGGTCACGGGAAGACAAAGAAGGACACCAGAAAATGGTGCGATTTTCACAAAATCCCTTGGCACAACACTGATGAATGTCGCTCAAAACAATCATTGGTGGCCAAGATCAAAGACAAGGAGCCGAACCCTGATTCAAAATCTGATTATGAAAATAATGGTAAAGGACAGATCATTGACGCATACCCCACTGCTATTGTCGCAACTGCAACAATTCAACTAGAAGAACCAACAAATCCTGAAGAGGGGGAGTGCCTTTTTCATTCACAAATGTGGGTGAAGGGGACCCCGCTGCATTTTATTGTTGATAGCGAAATCCAGAAGAACCTCATCTCAATAGAGGTCATCAAACAGTTGGGATTGTCGACAACACCACACCTGCAACCATACAACATCAGGTGGCTTCGCCAAGGATGAGATCTTCATGTCAACCAACAGTGTCGATTGTCATACGACATCCAACCCTTCAAGGATGAGGTGTTATGTGATGTTTCCCCACTGGATGTCTGTGATGTTCTCTTTGGCCAACCATATATGTGGAAGCGCCATGCTGTTTATGAGTCTCGACCCTACAGTGTCATTGTTTCTCTGGGGGGTCATCTGTACAGAATACCAGAGGTAGTTCCGACTATTCTTCCACCTAAAAAGTGCCTCAAGGTAGTATCTCATACTACACAATTTATCTTCTTCACAATATGTTTAGAAGGAGAACATAAGGACACTGCAACCACTACAACCTCGCCCCAAGAATCTTATATCCAACAGAAGCAGGTCGACAAGGTTGAAACAAAATGCAAAGATTCCTTCTGCACACCGTCCTCTCATGTATCTCGACCTGTTGAACAACCTCAACCTCAACAGGTTCGTGACAGACTTCCGCAAACTGAGCAACGCGACGTCTCTAGCAAGAAAAGCAGCTCACCAAGATGAAGATTCAACAAACACTTTTCCCTCTCCCCCAGGAACTCAATGTTAATATTATGGTAGCTTCGGGAGGTATGAACCTCTAATGTGACCTATGACGGGACTAGAATCCTCCGGAAGGAAGCAGAGAATTGAAGGAAACCCTAGACAAGTTGTTCGGCTGGAAAAATACATTTAAAATGAATTTATTGATACCCAAAAGGATAATTCAGCCCCAATTAGCCTGCCCAGTTCACTATAAATACAGGGCACTAGTTTTCATTATTCATCATCTCAGCAGTTGCAGTTGAGAGATAAATCTGTGCAGGTAGTTGCAGGCAACAACAGTTTGGTGCACAAGTTTTTGGGTGGGATTATCTGTTCAAATTTGTTTCTATTCTTGCTTGGTGCATTAGCCTCTCTTGGCTATTGGATTGCTACCAAGATTCTCTTCTTAGTCAAGGTCAAGGTGCTCGGAGGGTGGCTTTGGCTAGTGGTTGGGTGACGAGGGTATCATCAATGTTAAAACAAGCACAATATTCTATATTCTAACAGGTTATGGGCCCACACACCCTTCAGTCAGCCTAAAACGCTGGAAGGAAGCATAACCGCTAGTTATTGAGCTCGTTGAGGAACTGCTGCTAGGGTTACTAGCAGGAGCACCTTCCAAAAACACTGCAGCTAGGGTTACCAGCATAAGCAGTTGCAAAAACCCTAATTCTCAGATCCGACACCTTGTGATGGAGCATATCACTCAAGGAGAAGATATTTAGATGCGCCCTAACTCAACGCACCTCTTGGTTCTCTCAGAAGACAGAAATGACGAAGTTGAAGTTTTGGATCAAGGCATGACCAGTTACCAGTCAACCGAAGATATGTGTGAAACAATCAGTCTCTTACACTACTCATCACTCATCGGGACAATCGAAGACGATATGTGGATAATTGACAATGGAGCTTCCAGACACATGACGGGAGATCAAGCCAGACTCTCAAATCTAAATGAGAGAAAGACATCGTACAAAGTGGAGCTTGGAGACAAAAGGACTTACCCCGTTGAAGGATTTGGACAAGCCTTCGTCAAATTGGAATAAGGTAATCATGTTCACTTAAGTAATGTTCTATATGTACCTGTTTAGAAAAGAATCTTGTATCAATATCATGTTTAGAAGACAAAGGAAATAAAATAGCCTTCATGGATGGAAAGGTGTTATCATGGCATAAGAATTCCAGCATAGAAGACGCTAGGGTTATTGGAAGTCGTGAAGGAAATCTATATAGACTACTAGAACGAAATGAAGAAGCTCTAGTACATGACGAAGTCAACCCTAATGAACTTTGGCATAGAAGGTACACTCATATCAATTATCAAGCATTACCTTTCCTCAGAAAAATGGTTGAAGGAATACTAGAATTGAAATCTACACACGAAGGAATCTGCAAGGGATGTGCCCTTGGGAAGAATATCAAGAGACCATTTCCAAGCAGCAATAACAGATCCAAGGAAATCCTAGATCTAATACACTCCGATGTTTGCGGACCAATGCCAGTCAGATATCTAGGAGGATCTCTCTACTACGTAATCTTCATAGATGACTATTCAAGAAAGACATGGTTGTACCTACTGAAATCAAAAGATGAAGTATTCAACAAATTTCAAGAATTCAAGGTAGAAATAGAAAACCTTACGAGCAAGAAGATCAAGACATTAAGATCAGATAATGGAGGATAATAAACCTCAAAGGAGTTCGTTGCATTCTGCAAATTAGTAGGGATTAGGAGGGAGCTGATTGTTCCTCATAATCCTCAACAAAATGGTGTAGTAGAAAGAAAGAACAGATCTATTGAAGAAACAATAAAATCCATATTAAATGATCAAGGTATATCCATGTTTCTATGGGGAGAAGCAGCAATGAAGACAATATATGTAAAGAATAGAATCCCTCATCACATATTGAAGGACATGACACTAGAAGAAGCACTCTCAGGTAAGAAACCTAACGTAGAAAATCTAAGAATATTTGGATGTCCAGTTTACTCTCATATTCCCAAAGATAAAAGGAATAAACTAGAACCCTCGGGAAAGAAGGGAATATTCATGGGATATAGTGACTCATCCAAAGACTACATAATATATATTCCAGAACAACACAAGATCGAAGTTAGCAGAGATGTAACGTTCAATGAAAGGATGGCCTTCAGAAAATCCATCGAAGAAATTATCGAAGAAGAAGAGGTTGAAGAACCTAATGAAGAAAACACAGAAAACGAGAATGACGAAAATGATCAACCTGATCATCCTATGGAGCCATGTGAAAACAATGATTCAGTTATCGTA
>ML818592.1:68813-81811 GCA_009831015.1 Picea engelmannii | reverse complement strand
CCTTCAGAAAATCCATCGAAGAAATTATCGAAGAAGAAGAGGTTGAAGAACCTAATGAAGAAAACACAGAAAACGAGAATGACGAAAATGATCAACCTGATCATCCTATGGAGCCATGTGAAAACAATGATTCAGTTATCGTACCTAAGACCAAGAAGTGACCAGCTTGGCTTGAAGCCACATTACAAGACGTAGAAAGAATCAAGGTTCCAGAAGGAACATCCAGGAAAAGTAAAAGACCAAAAAGATTCTCAAGCTATGCAACATACATGACAAAGATTCAAGAGGAATAACCTACTACATTCGAAGAAGCAGTCCAGAAGGGAAAATGGAAAGAAGCTATGGCATAAGAACATCAGTCCATTATGAAAAATGAAGTATGGGAAATTGTACCCAGACCTAAATAAAAATCAGTGGTAACCTCAAAATGGGTATACAAGATCAAACATGCAGTAGACATAAGCGTGGATAAATACAAGGCAAGATTCGTGGCCAGAGGGTTCTCTCAGAAGGAGGGAGAAGATTATGATGAAACCTTTGCTCCGATGGCAAGGTATACCTCCATCAGAGCTATCATATCTCTTGCCACCTCCATGAGATGGAATCTACACCAGATGGATGTAAAGACAACCTTCCTCAATGGAGCTATTGAAGAAGAAGTGTATATTGAACAACCTCAAGGATTCAAGGTACATTCCAGAGACACTCACGTTTGCAGATTGAAAAAATCCCTATATGGACTCAAGCAAGCTCTAATGGCTTGGTATGCCAGAATGGACAACTATCTAACAAGACTTGGTTTCTCCAAGAGTCATGCAGATCCAAACCTTTACTACAAAGTCGTGGATAACACACCTATGATTCTACTATTATATGTTGATGATTTATTCATAACAGGTGAAGAATCTCTAATCATCCAGTGCAAGAAGGATTTAGCCTTTGAATTTGATATGAAATATTTAGGTCTCATGCACTATTACTTGGAACTAGGAGTATGGCATAAGCGTGGTGAAGTATTCCTTGGACAAGGAAAATACGCAATAAAGATCCTTCAGAAGTTTGGAATGATGGACCGTAAGTCCATGGACACTCCTATGAATGCGGATATAAGAAAGGTGAAAGTCGCAGATTCCGATCCAGTAGATCCATCTCTATATCGACAACTAATTGGATCATTGATGTATTTAGTAAATACTCGACCAGATATTTTCTTTGCTGTAAATACATTAAGTCAGTTCCAGGTGGAACCTAGACAAGAGCATTGGATAGCTGCAAAGCATTTCCTAAGATATATTCGTGGGACAATAAACTATGGCTTGAGATATACCTCATCCAGTGATATCCAACTTCATGGATTCACATACTCTGATTGGGCAGGAAGTGCAGAAGACAAAAAGAGTACTTCAGGTATGTGTTTCAGCTTTGGCTTCGCTATGATATCTTGGGGCAGCAGGAAGTAGAAGTCTGTCACACTCAGTACAATAGAAGCAGAGTATATGGCAGCCTGTGAAGCATGCATATAAGCAGTATGGCTAAGGAAGTTAATATCCGATTTATTTGATCAGACTCCATAATCGACCATAATATATTGTGATAATCAGAGTTGTATAAGATTATCCGAGCATCTAGTGTTTCATGAAAGGTCAAAGCACATTGAGATCAAGTACTACTTTATTCGAGATAAAGTCCAGGAAGGAGAGGTAAATTTCGAGTATATCCCCACTGATGAGTAGACAACATATATCCTGACAAAACCTCTATCCAGAATCAAGTTTGCATATTTTCGAGAGAAGATGGGGATCGTGGAAATAACTCCCTTAGCTAAAGGGAAGACTCTCCAGGCTAGGAGAAGGTACGGAAAAATATTCTTGAAAAACATTTATTTTTGTGATTTAAATAAATCTCAAGTTAGGAGGGACCACTGAAAAACATTATTTATTTTTGTAATTGAGAATTAGTCTAGATTGGACAGATGCTTTCCTGTTCGGAAAGTGGATTGAGATTTCTGATGGATAGTAATTTCCCATTGTAGTTAATATGGGAGGGCAGACTGATTGCTGATGTATCATAGACAACGACTTTCCATTGTGGTTAACATGGGGAGTGGTCTAGGACAGTCATTCTTCTTGGCAGTCACTCTGAGTAGTGGTCAAGTAGAATGGTCTGCCTCGCCGGGCAGTCATTCTTTCGAAGTTCACAGTTGTGAGAAGTTTCGAAGAATGGTCCGTTTTGGAGGTTGATGCAGGACATACATTCCTTAGGGTAGACTCATTCTCTCCTGGTTACACTTTTTTTAGTGTCGGAGGAATGGCCCAGGGTGGGGAATGGTCCAGACAGTTATTCCTTAGGGTAGACTCATTCTCTCCAGGTTACACTTTGTTTAGTGTCAGAGGAATGGCCCAGGGTGGGGAATAGTCCAGGCTCAACAATTAGGGACAATAATTCCTTAGGGAAGACTCATTCTCTCCAGGTTACACTTTGTTTAGTGTCAGAGGAATGGCCCAGGGTGAGGAATGGTCCAAACATTTCTTAGGGTCTATACATTCTGTCTAGGGTGCACTTTAATTAGTGTAGGAAGAATGGCCCAGGATGAGAAATGGTCCAGGTTCAGAAATCAGAAATAATCCTTCTTCCTTGTTTAAGAAGAATGAGGCAGATAGCCCATTGTTGATATTCTATACTGAGGGCAGATATTCTTTTAGATCTCACAGACGTGAGTGAAAGATTGGCCTAGATGATTCAATTTTTTATCATAACATTGTTTCTATGCAGGTTGCTATCAGATGTTTGTTATGAAGAATATATGACAGTATATGTAAACTACTGTGGTGGACTTGTTCCACTATTTGTGACTATGTGTCATGGTTTGAGTAGTTGCGTACTAACTGAATAGACACATGTGTGTTCTATTAATTGATATTGTACCAGTTGTCATAGGAGATTATCCAGTTGGATAATAATGACAGGTGATCGTATTGCTACCAATTGAATGGTCTGTTGTGCTCAAGACCATACCTACCTAGCTAGGAGGGAGTGTTAATATTATGGTAGCTTCGGGAGGTATGAACCTCTAATGTGACCTATGACAGGACTAGAATACTCCGAAAGGAAGCAGAGAATTGAAGGAAACCCTAGACAAGTTGTCGGTTGGACAAATACATTTAAAATGAATTGATTGATACCCATGAGGAGAAGTCAGCCCCAGTTAGCCTACCCAGTTCACTATAAATACAGGGTGCCAATTTTCATTATTCATCATCTCACCAGTTGCAGTTGAGAGCTAAATCTGTGCAGGCAGCTGCAGGTAGTAACAGTTTGGTGCGCAAGTTTCTGGGAGAGCTGGGAAAGTGGTGCGCTAGCTTCTGGGTGGGATTATCTGTTCATATTTGTTTCTATTCTTGTTTGGTGCATTATCCTCTTTTGGCTATTGGATTGCTACTAGGATTCTCTTCTCAGTCAAGGTCAAGGTGTTCGGAGGGTGGCTTCGACTAGTGGTTGGGTGACGAGGGTATCGTCAATGGTAAAATGAGCACAATATTCTATATTCTAACACTCAACGCAATGGAGACCATTGCTTCCTAAGAAGGGAGGATTAATCCAGGTGGATATTGGTGGCCACCCACCTTTTCCAACTGGCTCAAAACAATTTTCTGTCAATTTTGGCAATTTACTATTTTTAGCAGGTTTTAACTTTCGGGGCCATTTTGAGGGCCTAAATGAAGGTTTTTCGGGATCGATGATACCTTTCCAACGGGATATCATACACCTAAAACGAAGATCGTATGAAAAATTTACGACCCCGGGAAGTTGATGCACCAACTTACCCAAACGGGGCCCACATAACTTTTGGTGCTTCATCTCCTAGGGTTAGGTTTTTGGATGTCGAGGGTTTTTGGCATTCCTGTTTATTGTAAAAAGGCCTTCATAGCCTCATTGTAATCATCTTCTTGCGAATGCGAGTAGCCATCACATCTCTTCTCAGAGATAAGCTTCCACCATTCTAGCAAGTCTTTCACTCTGTATTTTTATAGTCTCTGTACATTTCTTTCATTAATAGAAATCGTGTATTCCTATATCTCTGTGTTTATGGTTGCATCTATGATATATATTTTTTATATTATTGGATATACACGATATCTCTGTGCATTTCTTTATTATATCTCCACTCTCATTTCGTGCCAAAAATAATCCGGATCAACTTTGGTTGAGAATGAGACAGGAAAAAGGTTGAAGTGTCTCAGATAAAAAAATGGAGGTGAATATTTTAGCAAGGAGTTTGATGATTACTATTCATACCTTGGTCTTCGTAGAGAGAAGATAGTTCTAGGAAAACCACAAGAAAATGGTGTGTCCGAAAGAATGAATAGGACAATCATGGAGTGTGCAAGGAGTATGAGATTGCATGCTAGTTTTCCCTTACAGTTATGGGAAGATGTTGTAGATATTTTTTTTTTAATTAATAAACATAGGACCTTCAATATCTTTGGATGGTATAATTCCAAAAGACGCATGGACAGGTAAAAAGGTAAACTATTCTTTTTTGAAGACTTTCAGTTGCGAATCATTTGTCCATATTGATAAAGAAAATAGAACAAAGCTTGAGGAAAAATCCAAGAAGTGTACCTTTATTGGATACAATGTTAATGATTTTGGTTATCTCTTATGGGATTATGAAAATTAAAAAAATCATTAGGAGTAGAGATGTCATATCCAATGAGAAGGTCATGTACAAAGATCAATTGCAGGGAATGAAATAGGAAAAAGGAGAACTAGAATACACAGTGCTTGATGAGATCACTAAAAAAGAAATTCCAAAGGTACCATAAAATCAAAATGTACAACAACAAGATCAACATGTACCTCAAACTCCTACAAGTGTTGTTAGAAGATCTACTAGGTTATTTAGACCCCTTGAATGATACTCTCCTTCATTGTATTATTTATTTTTGACTGATTCTGGTGAACCAGAATGTTATGAAGAGGCAATGCAGGTAGACACCAAAAAGAAGTGGGAGGAAGGCATGAAAGAGGAAATGGATTCCTTGGTAAATAACCAGACTTGGGACTTGGTTCAATTGCTTGCAAGAAAAAGAGCATTGCATAATAAATGGGTTTACAAGTTGAAGGAAGAAGATGGAGGAAAAAAGAAGTACAAGGCTAGACTTGTTGTAAAGGGGTTTGCACAAAAGGAAGGTATAAATTTTGATGAAATATTTTCTCTTGTTGTTAAAATGACTTCAATTAAGACTATTTTAAGTCTTGTGGAAGTAGAATATTTTCATCTTGAACAGTTAGATGTAAACACAAATTTTCTCCATGGGGATTTGGAGGAAGAGATATGCAGCAACCACAGGGGTATGAGGTCAAAGAGAAGGAAAATTTGGTATGTAGGTTGAAGAAGAGCTGATATGGCCTAAATAAATATCCAAGGTAGTGGTATTTGAATTTTGACAGGTTTACGACATAACAAGGTTATAGTAGATGTCATTCTGATCACTATGTTTATTTTAAAAGGCTAGAAAATGGAAGCTATATTAGAAAAGGGTCTAATTTGCAGGATATAAGTGTGCTTAAGAAGAAGTTAGCTAATTCATTTTCGATGAAGGATTTGGGTTCTCTAAAGAAAATCCTTGGTATGAGAATAACAACAACTGAGAAAAATTGCAAATTGACATTGTCTCAGGGTGAGTACATAGAGAAGGTGTTGGAGAGGTTTATAATGCAAAATCCAAAACCATTTAGTACACCTTTGGCCAGCCATTTCAAATTAACTAAGGAAATGTATCCCAAGACACAGGAGGGGATATAATACATTTCCAGGGTCCCTTTTTCATCGACAATTGGCATCTTGATGTATGCAATGGTTTGCACAAGACCAAATATTGCACATGTAGTGGCAGTTGTGAGCAAGTATATGAACAATCCAAGTAAATAACATTGGGAGGAAGTAAAGTGTATTCTCAGGTATTTGAGAGGTACTGCTACTCATGCATTATGTTTTGAAGGTTCATACATTGTTCTACAGGGATATGTTGATTAAGATATGGCATGTGATAAATATAGTAGGAGGAGCACCACATAGTATGTTTTTACTGTAGGTGGAACAATAGTAAGTTGGATTTCGAAACTGCAAAAGGTTGTTGCACTATTAACAACAGAGGCATAGTATGTTGCTGTTACAGAGACTAATAAAGAGATGATTTGGTTACAAAGGTTTATGGAAGAATTGGGAAAGAAGCAAGAGAACAATAGGTTGTACTGTGATAATGAGAGTGCCATTCATATTGCAAAGAAATCATCCTTCCATTCAAATATTAAGCATATACATCTCAGGTACCATTTCATATGATCTGTATTGGAAGTTGGAAAAGATACACACTAGCCAAAATCCCACAGACATGTTAACTAAGGGAGTAACCGGGGATACAATGAATTCCTTCTCAGTTTCAGTTGGTCTTCAAGCATGAAGGTGAATATGAGAAATTTTCCAGGTCCAAGAAGGTTCATAGTCCAACATATACAACATCGATGGATTTTTTGAGATCAGTATCCAAGTGGGAGATTGTTGGTTGTGGAGCCTGATTATCTTCCTAATTCAAAGGTATTTATTTTCAGCTATGTTTATACCCCATGAATACTTTACACCCCAAAATAATGTACACTCCTCCACGAGGGGGAGTGTAGAGGGGGGTTATCCCCTCTGCGGGGTCTGGGGGAAAACAGGCCCCCAGTTCGCCTCGGAAGGAAAAATTTCCTTAGAAATGTATATTGTAATTTCATTATAAATCTGGACCTTTCATTATAAGGTCACAGATCTGACAGTAGAAGTTATGTTAGGGTTTTTTGCCCTAAAAGGAAACCCTCTTTTATGAGGGAAATTTATTGCGGCTATGCTTCATTGTGAATATTGTATTTCGAGTGAGGAGATTATGAGAGAAAGACGAGGAAGTTACAGTGGGTTTGTTGTAGGTTGTATACCTTCATTTGCTGGATAATAATAAAGGAAGGACTTGGAAATTTTTCTGGTGGATGTAGCCCACACTGGGTGAACCACATATATCTATGTCTCTATTGTACTCTGTATCTTTTGTGTTTTATTTCCACATTTATTTTATTTTATTGCTCTGTGATCCTATTTTTCTAACACTTGACACTCCTAGAAATGTAGTTAGAAACATCCTTTCTATTATATATTATTTCCTCCTTCATTGTGGACATTCACTTTGATATCTTAATGACCAATCCATTCCTCTCCCATAGTTCCTCCTTTAAAAATTTCCTTTCAAGATGAAATTACTGAACATTATGAAAGGTGCATTGATTTGTGTATCTAGTGATCGCACTACCTACTCATTCTTGAAATGATCATTGGATACATTCTCATATGTTATTGGTTGGAAATATCTTGGCCTCACATCGCAACTCAATACATGCTTGTATTAATCTATAATGCCTTCCTATTTTTCTGGAGTTTCAAGTTTTTTTTTTTTGATGACCCTTCAAGTGTAACCTAGTTACATTTCCCCGATGCCTGTACCACATCTATTCCTTATGGTTTGGAAATTAGGTTCTCTCCTTCCCTTTGGGATTCTAAGACTTGGTATCAAAATACCAAATACTTTTTTGTTTTTACATCAATTTTCAATGTATTCCTATATTTATCACTTTTACTAGGGTTTTCTTGCTCCTAGCCCCCCCCAAGTTTCTAAGTTTTCTGTTCTGTTGGAAAAACATGGTATTTTCTTGGAGAAACAACTTATTTTATACTTGGCCATTCCCTAGTGCTTTACTAGATCATCCCTCATTTCTTTGGTTGACAAGGTTGTTCGTTATTTGATAAATGTTAGACTCTTTTAATGGCTTGCCTCTCTATTGAGAAAATTATTCCATAATTCACCAAGCATGAGACTTTAAGTAGGAATTCATGTCTTGTTTGGTAGGACAACCAAGATGCAAAGGATTTTTTTTCAGATAGTTGGTTTGGATTGTTGGTAGTCATTGATGTCAACCCTTGGAGAGTGATATTGTAGATTCATGTCAACCCTTGGAGAAGTCTGGTAGCACAAAGGTATGGGTAAGGGAATCAAGTTTTTTTGAGTTATAAAGGCATGAAGATCAATGTATTTTCAGGTAATACTATTCTATATGGATAGTACATGTCATGCCATTTCCGATGATATGTGGAATGTCACATAACTCCTCACGGCTAGAGAGTTATGGCCATGTGAAGTTGGAGAACCCTCATAAGTTATCTAGAAGCCCCTAGAAGTTCAAAGAAGTCAATTATTCTAGAATCTCCTAGAAGAATTGTACTATTCAAAGTGATGGTAAGTAGGAGTTAATAATGGGTATAGTTGTTGCATTAAGAAAATGATTAAAAATATGGTAAAGTTGTGAGTTTGGTAATTATGGTAAAGTAGTTGTGATGAGAATATTGAATAGTCAAAGTGGTTGAACAAGAAATAAATTAAATAATAAAGTGGTTGCAACAAGAACTTAGTTAAAGGAAAATAATTTATGAATTGACTAATTATAGAAAACTTAGTTGTAACAAGAAGTTGTGAGTAAAGAGAATTTATTTAAATAATAAAGTAGCCAAAGTGGTTGCAAAGAGGAATTATTTAAATAATAAAGTGGTTGCAACAAGAAGTGGTGAATTTACTATTTATGGATAAGTCAAATTAGTTGCAAAAGAAATTAATTAAATAATAAATTTAGTTGCAACTAGAAGTGGAGAGATTACTATTTGTGGATAAAGTGGTTATAAGTGGACAAGTAGTTAGAAGTGAGTTAGCCATAAAATAAGGAAGTTGGGTTAAGTTGGTTAGAAGGTAAGCCCTAGAGGAAGCTACTTGGAGAGTATAAATAAGAGAGAAAGAGTCTCTTATTAGCACCTATTGAGCATATTGAATGTATATAAGTGACTGAGGTAACCAAGGATATTTGAGGCAAATTTAAGAGGGAAGGTGAAGTAAAGAAGGCCGAAAATCCAATGGAGGATGAAGTATTTTAATTATGTGTTCTAAGGTTATTGGCACATGTTGTTGGTACATGTTGTTGTTACTGGTTGTTGGTACATGTTGTTTGGTACAGGTTGTTACAAGTTGTTTGTACAAGTTGATAGTGACAACGGTTGATTCAGTGATAGTGACATGTTTCCTATATTTGGAATTTATATTTCAAAGTGGTAGGATGTGGCAAGGATAGGTGGTTGAAGCCACCTTCCGGTTGGAGTCGGAGAACCAAGGAGTTGGATATTCCTTAATGTTGGATCCTGAGAATTAGGGGGTTGGTTCCTCCTTCTGGTTGGAGCCAGAGAATTGGGTTTTTTAGCCACCTTCTGGTTGGAGCCGAATAACATAGTGGGTTGGAGCCTCCTTCTGGTTGGATCTAGAGAATCAAAAGTTGGTTCTTCATTGAATGTAATTTTTAAAGACATATAAGAAAAAACATTCCATGGTTTTCTCCTACATTGGGTTTCCACGTAAAATACTGGTGTACTGTGCATTGTGTGGATGTGTCTATTATTTTTTATTATGCACTAATGGATGTTAATGTTATATGATGCAATAACATATTAATGATGATCTGATAAACATTGTTTAATACATTAAATGAATATAAACTGTGGTTAAAAGTGTATAAATTGATCATTAATGATTCACCCCGCCTCTTAGTAATCCAATAATTGGTATCAGAGTGAGGTTCCTTCAAGAGACATTTTAACCACTGGAAGGAGATCATGGGATATACTGAGAATGGAGTACCATTATTTAATGGTGAGAATGGTATAAAGTATGAGATGTGGAGCATAAGGATGAGAACCTTTTTATAGGCACAATGATATGATATTTTGTATTCAGTTGTGACAGGATACAATGCTACAAAGAAATAAAAGACTGCAACTAAGAAGGAATTGAAGAAGAATAACAAAATAACAATGTATTTCATCTGGAAAGGTTTACCTGATCCAGTAAGAGAAAAGGTTGGTAAATGTTCATCAACTAAAGAACTTTGGAATAAGTTACATAATATCTATTCTTCACCCATCATAGAGTCATATAATGTCAAAGAACATGTAGGTACATATCAAGAGAAAATATGCTCATCATGTTAGACAAATTCAAAAGAAGAAGAGTATGAAATCAACATAAGTATGTTTTTTTGTTTTATTTGTGAAAAAGGAGGACATCTTGAATTTGAATGACCACATTTGAAAATTGAAAGTAATGAGATAGAAAAGACAAATGAAATAGAAGAAAATTCAGAGACTAAAAGGGAAAATAATCATGAAGTGAAATATAGTCCACGAGAAAGAGAACTTGAAGAAGAAATTGTCACCTTGAAGATCCAACTCGAAGAAACAATAAGAAGAAAAGAAGTAATGAAGATCCATAAGAAGAAGAAAGAAGAGGAGTATGAGAAGATTGAAGAAGAAGTTGTCATGTTGAGAGTAAAATTTTTCAAGATTAGTAAAAATGTTGAAGAAGCATCCACATCATCAGAAAGGAAACTTGAACAGAAATGTCACAGGTTACCAGAAAAGAAGAATGAAGAAAAACCCAAGATTTATGCAGAATTCATTAAAGGTTCTATGAATAAGGAAGAGTGAAAGACAAAAAGAAACCTCAATCATGATCATGATCAGTCAAAGCAATAATTAAGAAGGACTACACCACAAAGAAGATCATTCACTCCCAGGTATGTAAATCTATTTTATGGTCATTGTTTTTATTGTACTAACTTTTGACATAAGGTTGTAGATTGCAGGGCTCATGAAAGAAATGTTCAAGCAAGAAATGCTTATGTGGCCCCACAAAATATTGAATGCTACAAATGCCACAACTCTGGTCATATAACCCGAAATTGTAGAAGTGTAACGGTGCCATCCATGAAGAAAGAAATTGATATTAGATACACCAAGATTTGGAAAAGAAAAGAACAAGAAGAAACACAAATGAATAGAGAATAGGTCCCAAAAATCGTAAATTTGGAAAAGCAAGTGAAAGAAGAATAGACTCCGAAAATTACAAGACTTACCATAGTTCAATAAAGGAAAGGAAAGCAAGCAAAATAAGAACAGGTTTCAAGAACCATCAGAATCCACATTAGAGAAAGATCATAATAAAGAGAAGGTAAAGAAAGAGCAGGTCCCAAAGAACATAGGATTTGCAGTAGTACGAGAAAGAAAAGAGGATTATATAAATAAAGAATAAGTTTGAGATATTGTACTTTCAATAATTATAGTGCAAGATGAATCCACAAATAGAAATAAATAAGTCATAGTTCAGAGAGATGTTGAGTCTACCAACGAGGATGATGACTACATCAGAAAGGTATTTTTCTGAGCCATATGGCTTGGATAATCTAAGGTAATATGAATATTAGACAGGGGAGTATATACCGTAGTTGAGACAGTTTAGAGAACCATCTTTCTAGCAACTTACAAAGTTCGATTAGATAAACTCAGAGTAGTCAGTTAGTAGAATTATAGTATGAAAGATTGATTAGTTTAAAAAATTACACCGGAAGAAGTCTATGATTGTATTAAGAAAAATATATCTTCAGCACAGGTTGTTCCATACATGTATATTTTTTATTATAGATAGAGAAGACCAGTGGAAGAATTTTACGTTTGATGATCAGTTGCAACAATGAAGACTTCATGATAATAAAATGATAGATGGGTCAACATTGCGGACAATTGAGTAGTAGAGTCTTGGACAAAATAGACACATATGGATTCGTAAGAACACTTAGCAGGTTTGGACAGATATATGATAGTGGATGAGAGCATGGATTTAGATATTGATTCGGATATTGGTTCATAGATTGGTTCAGAGAGTGGTTCAAAGAAAAAGGAACATTATCATAATGGATGATAATGACACATTAATATTTTAATGCTTATTCTTGAATTCTTTTCATATATGTCAGTTGATTACATAAGGAAGCACCAATGGACAAAAAATCCAAAAGGAAGTAGGCATATGAATCCCTACATGTCGTCTACACAAAATCTTGCAAATATGTCAAAGAGGGAGAGATTCTTCAGATCCATGGAGAGAGAACAAAGGCATGATTCCACGGGGAGAGATGGTCACAGGGGAAGCATGGGCAATATGAATTCAATGTTGCATTAGAGTGATACCTGTTGTTAGTCCCTAAAGTTGCACTTGACTGTGAGAGGGAAAGCTAGGGCATCATCAGGTTATTGCAATAGTATTTTGAGGGTTTTATTATTTGTTTTTTTAAAGGGGTGGCTGAATACTGGTTCAAGGTTTCAAGATACACAAGAATTTCAAAATAAGGAAAAATGATATCCCACTGATTGGTTAAAGGGTAGCCACATAGATGAATCATACAAATAAGGAAAGAGAATATGAAGTCTTCAATTTGTTAACCTCACATAGAATTCTTGTCTCAAAATATAATTAAGAAACAAGATTATTAGCTTGTAAATAAAAAATTTGAAAATAATAACAACAACAAATTCTTCATTGTATCAATTGATAATCAAGAAAAAAATGCATTGCAGTTTGATAAATGATCTCAAGCATGAAGAGAAAAACAACATAGAATAAGAGAAAGTATAACCATCAATATGCCTTTGCCATTAACTGTCACATAGAATAGGAATGTCTTACAAGGAGTTTCAAAATAGGTCCCTGAATATCCAAATTTTCGACCATCACAGAGTCTTTCTTATTTCTATTTAAACTATCCAAAGATAACTATAGATCCTACTTTCTAGTGTCTTATTAATGATAGGATCTGATCAACATCTATCTCCTAGGAAGGTTAGCTCAAAATGAGCATTTACATTGCCAAAATAGACATCATATCAACACCTTAATCCCAAAATGATTCTTTCAATAATACAATAGATCCTACAAATTGGGAGTTGCATTTGATTTAGTTATGTATTCGAAGTATTCATGATCTAGATTATTTTCGGCACGAAATGAGAGCGGAGATATAATAAATAAATGCACAGA
>ML818592.1:33418-59215 GCA_009831015.1 Picea engelmannii | reverse complement strand
GCATGTGAAATCTAATCAAGTGCAAGGCAACATCATTTCCTTTCCCATCTTCGAATATAGGAAAATATTTTTGCCAATTTATGTGAGGAATATGATTTGGAAAGCCAGGAATATGAGATCGATTCATTGAATCATACCTTGCAGATATTTGACTCATCTTTGGACAGTGGAGTCGCCAATGATGTTTTGGAAGATGGATTCTGCATTGAGAGTGGAGTCGCCAGTGAAAGTTCAAATTTTTGGATTCTTCTACCAATGGAATCACCTTCAAACTGATTTTTGATGTGTGGAGTCGCCGGAGCAGGAATATAGCCAATATGTGCCTAAGTGTCTGCTGCTCTCAGACCTTACAACTCAACCATGTCATTCTTCCCAGGGAAAGTTTTTTAATTTCCTCCCCGACAACGACGCCAGAATGTTAGCACTCTGTAAATTTGTTTTGGCTAATAAACAAACGACAGAGGTAACTATTTCAACCTACTTTAGAGTTGAAGCACTAGCCTACTCAAATCAGAGAGGGTTCTCTTGTGTAACTGGATGTTTATTTGGAAATCGATGGCTAGATTTGGTTTGTTTTGGGGGTTTAATAAAGTTGCTGGCAAGGAAGGGGAGGAACACTTTGGGCTATGGAGTCAAAATTCTGAAATTGAATGAAAACATTGACTGGCCTGTAGAAATATCCAGAGGATAAAGGCTAAATGAGTCAATGAATCCGAGTTATAACTTGAATTTAATTAGAGTGGTAAGAGGAAAGAGAAACAAATAACGACATCAGAGCATTACGAAAATGAATTCTGAATTAGCTAAGAGGAAACATACACAGTTTAAATTGCTTAAGCCAAGAGCATCAAATGATGAATTTTGGGCCTTTAACTCTCCAATTTAAATAGAAGAAAAATGTATATGGCATAAAAAATCACAGGAAACACATACAATGAGGGAAGACAAAGTTCATATCACCACCATTAGAATATTTTCATAGAGACTTCAAAGATGCTGCATATGTATTCAATTCAGCCCCAAAAAATTACAATGGAGTTCAGAATAACCAGAACTGTGCCCTTACACTTCTGCCCGCCACTAATACACTCAGAACCTCTAACACTTATACAATTCGAGTTCCTTCAGTGTGTAACTGATTACAATAACTGAAATGAAATGGTTCAACTTCTACAATGATTACAAATGTCAGTTTTCAGAAAAAAATGTTTCATGATCCCTGCAGATTCCTCTAATGCTCCATCTCCTTCCTCTGCCACGTTCTCTCTGAAATGTCACTTATACTCTTTCAAATTTAATCCGATTTATCCATATTCTCATTAAATATTTTGGAATAATATATTTGAAAAAAAAAATACCAAATATTTTTGTATCCTGTAGAATTAAATTTCCATAATTTAATTCATGCCCGTGTTTTTTTAAAACCATGTCTTGTTTACCCAATTTACCATTCCACTGTAAAAAACATTTACTGTTACCATTTCACATGAAAAACATTTACTGTGTTATGTTTTTCCAATTTACGGTTTCTGTGAAAAAACATTTACTGTGTGTTTTTTCCAATTTACTGTCTTTGGTAAAATACCTTTTATCTTCTTATTTTACTCTTGTAAATCTTTGGATAAAGAATTATCCAAGTCTTCCTTCACGTGCATCTTCCCATTTAAATATTTTTCATGGAAATAAGCATTAATGTCTTTAATTTGTAAAACTCAAACCTTATCTCCCTAAAACCTTTTCACCGTGAGGAGGAATTTCATTTATTAAAAATTCCATATTTGTTGTTGAAATGCACTCCTGGAAAAATGCCACACATTAAACATATGATAAATGGTGCATTTTTTACATCGAGCTTTTGTTGGAGTGGTTTAATCCAAACTTATTTTAACTCTGATGTGCTCCTTGTAAAAACACGTGTCCACCAAATAAATCGGAGTGGTTTAATCCAAACTTCTTTTACCTCTGATGTGCTCCTCATAAAAACACGTGTCCACCAAATAAACCACGAGATTTTTCCCCGGCCCCCTTCACATAATTAACCTCCTCGTTACTTTAATCCCCGATATGTATGCACACCCTCCATCCAACCTTTTAAATTTTCCACATTATAAATTGAGATTCGTGCCCATGATTTGACGTGATTCCGTAAATTAAATATTGGATTAAATATTAATATAAATATAAAAATATTTATATTAATAATAAAAAACCCCTTTTTTCTATTTTCAAAGGACTTTGGGCTTATGAGGCTTAACACATGACTTTGTGTATAGGATAAGGGTGCTTAATAAAAGGCATATTTTTTATTTTCAACGGGAATACGAAAATAAGGATAAAAATGAATGAAGTGATGGAACTAAGGGATTTAAATAAGAATTAAGGCTAGGTATAAGCTTGGGATATTTGCCAACTTTTGACTCCTGGAGTACATGAATGTTTTGGATGATCCATTGGGTGAAGGATTTAGGTGATGGGAGCTTGACGGAGCTGGTGAAAAAGTTAGAAAATCTGAGTGGAAAAATAACAGAAGGACAAGATGCATTGGAAAAAAAATTAATGCAAATTAGCAAGTGATCTATGGTCTGCCGAGCCTCATCAACTTTTGATATCGGGGGTTGGAAAAAATGGTTTTAGGTAGAATGATGTTTTCCTCGATGTGCCTCTGAGGGCACCATGCGTCCACGAATGAAACCACAATAGTTTTCCCTGGCCCACCTTCGCATAATTAAACTTCGTGCTATCTCGCTGCCCAATATGTGCCTTAGCCATTGATCCGGGTCGTTTGAAGATCTACGGTCTCTTGGGTCCTACCTTTCGTGCCTCCGCCATATTTTTCCATATGCCGCCATATGTGACCTTATCCCCCAAACTATCATGCTTCCATAGCGATGTAGCTCTTCGCTAAAATTCCGAGACTTGGATCCTATCTGAAATTTTTTATGGTGATAACACATCCTTTTTCAACATGTCAGTAATGTAATTGATAATCTCTACAAAATTAGGTATAAACCTCCTTAAAAAAATAATTTTACCAATGAAATAATGAATAGACTTCTTGTTTCTCAGAATGTCTATCTGTTGGATAGATTTTACTCTTTCAGGATCTATTTTAATACCTTCAGGTGAAACAATGTGTCCCAGAAGGTTTCCTTCCTCCATGACAAAATGTGTTTTTTTAGGATTAAGTGATATACCGTACCTCCTACATTTCTCAAAAGTCTGCTTCAAGTACTGTAAATGTTCTTCATCAGATGCTGAGAATACAATGATGTCATCAAGATAAATAACAACAAACCTTTATTTTTCACCAATAAAAGAAATGTCCATATCCCTTTGATATTTGGCTCCTTCATTCGTCAATCCAAAGGGCATCTTTTCATACATGAAAGTGCCCTAAGGAGTGGTAAAAGTTGCTTTATTTTTGTCCTCCTCAATAACTGATATTTGATTGTACCTTGAGTATCCATCAAGCATAGAAATCTTCTTTTCCCCTACTACTCTTTGTAAAATATGATCCATTTTTGGTAATGGATAATTGTCTTTTAGGGAGCACCTGTTCAAATTCTCGAAGTCCACACAAAGTCTCATCTCTCCACTTTTCTTCCTGACAGGTACAAGATTAGCTACCCACTCTGAGTATCTCAGTGGCACTATAATTTTAGCATACAATAACCTTTTCAACTCTTTTTCTATTATGGGTAACAACAAAAGGTTAAATTTCCTAGACTTTTGCTTAAAAGGTTTTGACCCAGGTTTCAGATGAATTTTATGTTGTATGATCTCTGTATCAAACAATTTCAGGTCTTCATAAGACCAGACAAATACATCTGAATATTTCTTCATCAATTCAACATATATCTCTCTTTCTGTTTTTGTGACAGTTTTCTAGATATTTTGACCAACCTGGGATTTGTATCAGAACTGATATCACAACCCACTACATCAGTTTCTTCTGTCTAAATAACAACCTTCCTAGAAACATCATTGTGATCAAACAATATATCGAGTGGAACCAAACCTTTAGGAAGATGATTTGTCTTTAAATCAATAATTTTGTGCCCAACAACACTGTCTTGAAGAACATCTGCAACATGTGCCTCTACATCATCATATTCATTATCTTGATCTATTGAAATGTTAGAAAAATCTTCAATAGTATTTAAGAATATTTGAATTTCCTCATCATCTTTAAAGATCTGCCAATTTTTGATATTGTTTGGTATTGAGGGTCTGTGTCTAACCTCAATCTCAAATTTCAAATTAGGAAACATTGGAGTCTTAAAGTTGCTAGCTGCAAGTGCCAAAGAGTCAGCCTGTTGATTAAAAGTTTTGTGCACAAAAGTAATATTGAATGCCAAAAATAAATTATCCACATAATCCCACACTTCATTCCTATATTTTTTCAACCTTTGCTACTTGGTTTGATATATGTTCTTAATATGGTGAATAACAAGTTTTGAATCTCCAAAAACAAAGAGCTTATCTATACCCATATCTTTAGCATTTTTCAACCCTAACAACAAGGCTTCATACTCACTGATGTTATTGGTTGTGTCAAATTCAAGTTTATATGACATAGGAATGACCTCTTGAGTAGGGTAAATGAAAACAATCCCAGTGCCAGAACCTTCTCTAGAGCAGGCCCCATCAAAACACATTTTCCAAACAAAATTATCTATACTGTCCCCAACTACAGGTGTTGTTTTCCTAACTGATGTTTCTACTATATGATCACCAATATGAAAAATAGAGGAACCAATATCATCTTATACAACATATATAGGATGATTAGTAGGGTTTTCATGATCACTTACCAAATAAGACAATCTTACTTCCCTGTATAACATTCGATGTTCCCCACCAAAAACAGGTATGGTAGCATAACTAAGATCCATCTATAGAGTGCCCCCTACTTTTTTGGCCTAGGATCTTGACAGAAGCATTCCAAATTTTGGAGGTATGTCAGCCACAATAACATCTAATACCACACTCTTCATAGGTAATTGGGAAAGAGTAACAACCATGTCCTTGATCACTCCCAAGCATTTGACTTTCCTAGAGTCAAAAGAATATAGATCATGGTAAGGTTTAGTAATATCTAACCCTAATTCATCCATCACCACCTTAGGCATGACATTGTGAGAGGCACCAAAATCCATTAGGCAATTATGCAATATCTTGTCATGAACATTTAGTGATATGTATAATGGAGGAGAAGGATCATTTTTGTCTTCGATATGAGGTCCAATGGTTATATCAGGGTTCTCATCTTCCAGGTTGACAGTATCTGAAAATGTAACCTGATCAGGAGACTGTAAATCCTTAAGGATAGTCTTCCTAAAAGGATTTATTTTCATTAGTTATAGCAGAGGCACATACATCTTGATTTTTTTAATTTCATGTTCTAGGTTGAAAGAAGAAACAATCTTTTCTGATTCCTTTAACTTTGTAGTACTAACCTTGACAGGCTTCTTCAATGGTTGATCAATTTGAATCCCAAGGATTTCTTTACTGATCCCTGTTTTAACTGGAGTGATGGCCTTCTTTGTGGAAATAGGTGTATCCACTTTAGGTGTATTTGAATTGGATATGAGATTTTATTTCTTCCTTTTAGGTTCCTTCTGGATGACCTCATCAACATCCCCTTCTTCAAACTGATTTAATATCAAAGCATCTTCATAATCATCCTATGTCACATGCATATGAGATGATTCTGAATCATTTAGATGTACTATAGGGTCATATTCTATATCATCTTCATCCTCCACCTCATCTACTGCATTATTCTGGAAATGAGGCAAATTTTTTTGATCTTCTTGATTCTTCCTTTCTCTTGGTAAGATTTGAGGTACATCGTTTGGCCTCTTGAACTGATTTTGATTTTTGTATCCACCCTCCTGTGTGGGTCTACTAGGCTATTTTTGTTCCATTTTCAACCTATCCATATCATATGTCAAAGTATTCAACATCTTAGCCATTTCATCCATCTTAGAATCAGATGTTGTATGAGAAGAGGAAGGAAGCTCTTCTTTCTACTTTTTCTTGTCTCTATCACCCCTCGACTTCAATTTTTCTACTGCTAATATGTTAGATTCTACCTCAATAGAAGATTCTTGCATCTGGCTAAGGGTATCAAACCTTGTTTCTCTTAGCAACAAAGAAAATTCATCATCGAAAGTATTTGCAAAGGTGATTTTAGCTGATGTTTCTGAAGGATTAATTTCATCTACAATTTTACTGTACATTTTATTGAATCTTTTAGTAAAATCAGATATTGATTCACCTTGTTTCCTTTTTAAAGAACCAAATTCAGTAATGTAGTATAAGTAGTCTTTCTTGTCTCCCTAGTGTCTTATAAAGGTGTCATCCAAGGCATCAATATCAACAACTGAATTAGGTGGAAAACTTCTGAACCATTTTCTTGCTTCACCATCTAAACTCTGCACAAATAATCTCATCCACACATCTGCATGCTCTACATTGAAATTGTCTGCAAAAATGTAAAAGGAATTCAAATGCTCTTCAGCAGTAACTCCTCCTTCTCCATTGAGTCTGGGAAAATATTTCATATAGTAATTTGGTGGAAAGGCATACATAACTTGTGGAAGGTTCAAAGGGGCATATCTAGCTGTAACAATTGCATCCATTCTGTTCACAACCATATTTTATATCTTTGGTGTTTGAGATTTAGGAGTAAGCAAGATTGGTGATGTAGAAAGAGAAACTGTCCCCTGTGTGTGGCAAATTAACTGTACTGATAATGAATCTTGATCCTAATCATACATGGGTTTCTTTTCTGGACTAGATCTAGGTGATGGTCTAAGAAAAAGAGGTTTTTCAAAAGAAGAATAGTGTGGTTTAACTTCTTCAAAGGAGAGAGATTCAAATGATGAAGAGAATGTTTCTGGTTCACTTTTAATATATTTGCTGTGATCTCTCAAATATTCAGCCATAGAAAAAGTATTTGAATGTTCCTCTTCAATGAGCTCAACAAGTAGCTTCCATTGATTTAAATTTAATTCTGAGATAGTTGAAGGAAAGGAAATTGTAGCAGGCTCAAAGAAAGGTTTGATCTCACTTTCAGAAATTACTTTTTCATATGATTGAGGTTTGATAATTTCAGAGGACTGTCCTTGAGAACTTTTTGAAGTGGATTTTCCCTTTGAGAGAGAGGGTTGTCCAGAAATGATTTTAGATTTTCTTAATAATTTTTCAGGATCTGGTACTACTGCAACATGCTCTGGATCTGGATTTTTTCAGGTTACTGGTCTCTTAGTAGATGATGAATAATTTGGAGGAGTTTTAGGTCCTTTACCTTCTCTTTTAGGAGCCATAATTACCACAGAGGAGTCGCCAGGTGAATAATCACAGTGTTATGTAATGTCCAAAATCTTGTTCACCATCAAGATTTGCATCTAATATTTTCTTTTCCCTAGGGAATATATCTTCGTTTCTTTGTCCCCGGTAATGAAGAAAAAATATGTTAGTCCCTAAAGTTTCACTTGACTATGAGAGGGAAAGCTAGGGCATAATCAGGTTATTGCAATAGTATTTTGAGGGTTTTATGATTTGTTTTTTTAAAGGGGTGGTTGAAAACTGGTTCAAGGTTTCAAGATAAACAAGAATTTCAAAATAAGGAAAAATGATATTCCACTGATTGGTTAAAGGGTAGTCACATAGATGAATCAGATAAATAAGGAAAGAGTATATGAAGTATTCAATTTGTTAATATCACATAGAATTCTTGTCTCAAAATATAATTAAGAAACAAGAATATTAGCTTGTAAATCAAAAACTTGAAAATAATAACAACACCAAATTCTTCACTGTATCAATTGATAATCAAGAAAACAATGCATTGCAGTTTTATAAATGATCTCAAGCATGAAGAGAAAAATAACATAGAATAAGAGAAAGTCTAATTGTTAATATGCCTTTGCCATTAAGTGTCACATAGAATAGGAATCTCTTACAAGCAAAACATGTCCCTGAATATCCAAATTTTCGACCATCACAAAGTCTTCCTTCTGTCTATTTAAACTATCCAAAGATAACTACAAATCCTACTTTTTAGTGTCTTATTAATGATAGGATCTGATCAACATATATCTCTTAGGAAGGTTAGCTCAAAATGAGCATTTACATTGCCAAAATAGACATCAGCTCAACAACTTAATCCCAAAATGATTCTTTCAATAATACATTAGATCCTACAAATTTGGATTTGGTTTTGATTTAGTTATGTATTCGAAGTATTCAACTTCACAAGCCAAAAATAAGTAAATCATTTTTCGTTCCCTGGTAAATATCAAAACTTCAGAACTGTGCAAAATCCTTCATAAGGCTATCATGAAATGATAACAACCCTATCTTTAGCAGTTCTCTGTTTCAACTTAGTGGTGAGTACAATGTTGTGCCAATATAGTTCAAAGTTGGATTTTCTAATCTCTTTGAGCAATGATTTTTTCTCTCTTTTCTTCTTCTTGAACCCCTGTATCTTTTCCTCCTGTCTGGCACTCCATTTCTCTACTTGACCCTTTTCCTTCTTCAACTGCTTCACCATTTTCTGGACTTCTCTGATCTTCTCTTTATCACCTATGACCTTGACTTTGAATTTTGGAAACTCTTCTGCAGGTGCAGGATTGTTTAGATCTATGGCAGCCTTAGGTTCTCTCAGTTTAATTTGGTACCTAGAAATTGATCTTGAGTTGTGATCATCATCTGAACTAGCTGAGTCCATGGCCTCTGAAATATTTGATATATGGTTTGAGTCTACAGGGTGATTATCTTTGTTTTCATCTCTTGATAATCTGGTGGTAGCTCTCGTTATAGGTCCTCTAGAAAATTGAGCAACATGCTTTCCTTTTTTTGTTGTTTTCCCCAAGTTTTTATCCTCTTTTGTTTTCCTATGTAATGGAAGTCTTTCTTCCTTTTCTTTGACACTTGTTTTTGAGTCCTCAGAACGATCCTCTATGACTATAACATTTTCCTCTTTGATAGATGGGTCAAACATAGATTTGGACTTTAACCTGTATTTGTTGGCAACCCTAGTGGAGTTCCTCCTAGGGTATTTAGACATAGGTGCAAATTTCTTCCCCTACTTTTTGACTGTGGCACCTTTCTTACTAGTTGCTTGTTGTTTATGTTTGACTGTGGATTTAATTGAGCCTATATTGAAATATTCATCTGAATCTTCTTCCATTTTAATGTCAATATCATAAAACACTTCTGCATCAGGAAACATTTCAATCTCTGCATCAAGTTTTGATCTCTTACCTATGCTGGTGGTGTATTTTTCTTGGTTTTCATCTACAGGAGTATCAATAGGAATTTGTTGAGTCTGCTTCTTTCTCTTGCTGGTCCTTGTCACCCTAGTTGCAAATATTTCATCTTTGACTGGGAATTCATCAACTATGATACTCTGTTTCTGTGTAGCTGCCTTTTTCCCTTTGCCCATTTTATGTTTGATTGGATGTGGATCACGATTTAGGGATTGGATCAACCAATTCAAGGTTTTCTATACTTCACTCAAATCATAAATGACCAGTGTCTTAATTAAAACTTGATGAAACATGCTACCTTTGGCCATGGTAGGGTGAGACTATACCCTTTTTGACATTTTCGATAGGCTTTTGAGTAGAAAATATGGTATATTTAGAGGGTAATATCCATTGATATGAATTAATAAGCTGCTATGGTAGATGTAGACCAATGAGAACCTACCTTCGCATGTAATATATCCGTGAATTATGATCAGAGCGGTATGCCACTCCTGTCTAATCCAGCTGTAGGGAACTCCTTTCTTCCAATATGGATTCTTCTTATCTGGTAGCAGGAATTGGTTTACGAATTCCATGACTACGTTCTCCTTTTTCCACCACCTTTCT
Source organism: Picea engelmannii (assembly GCA_009831015.1). Lineage (NCBI taxonomy): Eukaryota > Viridiplantae > Streptophyta > Pinopsida > Pinales > Pinaceae > Picea > Picea engelmannii. Next base: position 49,328 of record ML818592.1, on the reverse strand, counting down.
CCCTCAATAGACAATTTACAAGCTTTGGCAATGGAATGTTCTGTCACCAACATCAACAGTTTATCGATCACCACTTCGAAGCCATCAAAGTTCTATGAAAATATCATGGACACCTGTTCGTCATGCCCCTAGAAAGTGGTAAAGAACTTGAACCAACCAATGTCCTTGAACCTTTGTGCCATCTGTGGATACGCTTCAAGCTCAGTACCTCAGGTTCCAACCTAACAATTTTCCCACCTTTTTTCGACGCCATGTCAATGATACAGTTCTATAACTTGGCGCTGTTGGAAATCAATAATTTTAAAATCTATAACTGGATATCCGCACACATAATCCAATGGATTAGAATAACATATGACATCGTCATATCATAATATTGGAAATAGGATTGATTTGATACAGGTCCTTGCAGGTACAAAGTGATCTCATTCAGGCAACGGTTCAAACAATATCATTGATACTTGAGATCATTGGTCATTGAGATAATTGATCATTAAGATCATTGATCATTGATATAGGTCTTTTGTCCACGATTTATGTGATCATGACAATATTTGGATGGTTGGTGCGTGTCACAACTTGATTACTTTAGCGCTGCAGGAATAATGTTAGTCCTATAGCGCTATTGATGACTTGGAAACAATTTGAATTTAAAAAATTCAAATAAGAAAATGATGTGAAAAATCTCGTTAATCCATATCTGAAACCTTCAAACTTAAGAAAATTATTCAAAAATGTTAAAAATGCAAAGCATAACAAACTCAATCCAAAGATTAAAGTCTAATGAAATCAAGTAATGAGGTATAAGCCGGGAGGGATTATGATTAGGGATTCTTACTAACTCAAGAACATAATTAGATACTAACACCTGTTATAACGCAAGTTGTAGGTTGGGAAAATCCCGACCCAACCAAAAAGAAAGTGCTACAACTTGGGAATCCTACACCCAATGTCACCTTGATGTAGGTCCCACACTTCAAGTGTGACTAAGTCACTCTAGGAAGGTGATCCCAGTGACCCTAGGTGGATTGAGATGGATATGGAGAGAAATGGAAGTGAAGCCCCTATAGGTCAAGTATAAGTGGAGTGAAATGTGTGGAATGAAGTCTTGGGAAGGTCCAAGGGTTTCCAAGTATATTGAGTAACCTGCAAATGGTGAAATACCTGCCCGAGACACAAGAAAAGACACTTTGAAATGATGTATGTTAGTTGGATAAACAAGTTAATATTATTGTCCCTAATTTGCATCAATAGATAAAAATATGTATCAGCAATAATACGGTACTATAATATTCTCAATAAATGCTAGAGATCAAGTAGAAAATGCAAGAGAAAGACTAGTAAATGACTAGCAAAACTCAAGATGAAAAACCAATATCCTACAATAAAAGATAAGGATGTCGTAAAAAATTGTCTGCAGAAAATTATATCAGCATTATGGCTGTAACATTCAATGTATTACAAAAACAAAATCAACCATTGAAATCCACTCAAAATTTTCCAAAAAGTGCGCTGGACCAAAGAGAAAAGGTGTGCAAACTTTGAGCAAAATTCAATGGTTGATAAGAGAGTTGTTCAAGTAAATAAGTTAGGTTTCTTTAGCTCTAATGGCTGAAGATGTAATTGTATAAAAACAACAAGAAGTAGTGGGAGATAGGGGATTCCGTAGTAGGGGAAGACTCTTAATGAGGGAAAGCATCTTCAAGCAAGAAACCTTTCAAAAGACCAAAAATTGTGTTTCCCAAGGAAATGGTTTTATATCTCCAATGCAAAAAAGTATGACTAGTGACTTTACTATTGGGTTAATGGAGTCAAATAATCAAATATATAGAGAAGTTATCTCCTTGGGGGTGTAATCCCTTTTACTTCCCAAGGCAAGTTTCTCTAGCTAGGGTTTAAGCTAAGAGGGTGTATGCCCTTATACTTCTCTTAGCAAACCCTTGTATAATTAATGAGATGAAGCATACAATGATCAAGACTATGGTGTGGGTGTATTCCCTTATACTTCCCACCTAGTTCCTAGAATAACAATACTTGACTTGAAAAAATGATAGCATAATAGTAAAAGACCATACCAAGATCAAGAGAAATGCAAAGATAATCTACCATAAGAGCTAGAAAACATCATCCAAGGCTAGCGCTATACTTCCACCAACCATTCATCAATAGATAGCCATAAAAAAGTGCACAAGAGACAAACATAACCAAATGTAGTGAAAATTTCAGATCAAGTCCTCTCACAATGAGGGAGAGTTATGTTAAAATGAGATCTTATGATCTCTTATTTATACAAATATCACCAAGGTGACTTGTCTATAAATTAAGGAGTAAACCAAAAGATTAGGGGTCAACAACCTGTTGATGGGGCATAAATCCCCTAATTCAACATCAGGAACCAAACCCACCACTGAGGCCCAATTAGACTCTGCAACGTTTGGAGTGGAATGGTTCTCCAGATCTTGCGATCTGGCCAAATTATCGATGGGCTTTGTGTTTTCTGGTGAAGGCTCTTCCTTATGTTAGGACCGTTCCTTTTTTGTATTTCTCTTGGGTGGGGATGATACGAGAGAGGGAATCCGGTATAAACCAAATTGACAAATAACATGACAGAGGTTTTAACTAGAGGGAAGAGGTCTAGCTTGGGATAACCCACTGTTCAAACATGTAGACAATGATTCTATGCCGCAGGGCCTATTACTAATACATTAACCAAATGAGCATCCAATTACTATCTGAGAAAGAAAAAAAGAACTAATTTAACGAAAGAAAACACACAATTAATCAAGATACTGGTAAGAAAAATAATTCATCTACCATAACATTCATCGCATAACAACACAATGATTTATTCTCATCATTAAAGCAAAGAACATCAAAACATTGCACCAGATAACTTGACAACAAAATTAATTGGTCTTACTCATTTACTGCATCATTCATGGAATAGGAAAGGAAGTAATTCTTCTCCAACTCCAATCACATACATCTGATAAAAATAGCTTGTCTTTGGCCCAAAACGACTTCTCAATTCACAACAGTCTCAAAATAATTATCAACAGCAAAAAAAAGGGAGTTCTTACAACAACCATCGATTTCTTTACTCATCGACCGATGTCTCTATTTATAATCTAAAATTCAACTATAATTAACGGCTAAATACAATTTAGGCAAAACAAAAATTTCCACGTAGAGTGGTCATCCAATAGTTTCTTTCAACGGTCCACCTGAGACGCCTCTTGAAAAGGATGGCTTCTTTCATATTCAGACCAACTGATAAACATATTTTCATAGGTTTGAGCCCATGGGAACCCATGTTGTTCCATAGGGGTAGCACATGATCCTCTGATGTCTACTGTATGTGCCCGGTATTTTACCAAACTGGATTTCAACAGTTGCATCATGGCTTGAGCTCGGATCGGATGACCTACAGATTGTTTCACTTGTCCCGGTGTCGCGTCGATGATTTTTCTCATTCATCGGCCTATAGCAAGTTTCGTTTGGTGTGTATCTCGAACATGTTTCTTGGGTCGAGAAACTGACCGGGAGCGCTGCTCTCAGAGAAACCAGAATCCTTCATTATGTCAGTGATCCAGCTACAACGTTCATTTTGATTCTTTCGGTGAGGCCACTGGGTAATCTTCATTCGGCTAATCGGGGAATATTCTTTCCTATAACCAAGACAAAAAAATGTTTAATGATCCGAGAAACTTGTGATAAGACAAAAATAAATATGATTAGACTAATACATACCTGTGTAGCACACTAATCTCAGTCATTTAATACTTACTTGATCTTTGTCGCTCCTTGGAATGACCTGTGATGACCTAGCTGAAGCTGCCGCTCCTTTTGATTAAGATGAATCATGTCAGCGTGTCATGAAGTGGAAAATCAAGTACGAGATTCGTGAGCGACTTAAATCATCATAGTGATTTTTTGACCTTTGGTGCTGAAAAGAGACATCGAAGGTGAGCATGTGCGCGCATACTACCCAGAAGGTCGAACACCATAAAAGGAAAGTCGTTAAATGCCTCCAAAATCCATATTACCAAGCGTGTAAAACATCATTCGTTAAATAGAGAGGGGCCTAGAAAAAGATCAAAAGGAATGTACCAGACATTCTCTGTAACTTCGATCGACGATGATTACATGCTCTGGATTACATATGTCAAATATCTGTGGTGCGTCGAGTCCTTAAACACCATGTCACAATGTGCGAGTGCGGTACAAACATGCTATGATTCTCTCCTTCATCTTTTCTATAAATTCCGGGAGTTCTGTGGGAAATATTATGCTTACGCTGAGATTATATTCTCTGGAATTCTGGTGTGACAAATTTATCTTGGTGAAGTTCTACGTAGGCGTCCTTCGCCACCCATGGACGAGCGAGCTTCTACAGTGCTGCAAAATGGGGTCTCCTCTGGACATGGGACGGGGTCCATAGGGTAGTCGTAGTGCTAGGTGTGAACCCCAACGTGCCTGGGATTCCTTTGGGTCAGCTTCTCATATTTTTGAAATCCTAATAGGAGGTGGAGGTTTTGGCTCAGAAATGGTGTCAGTGTCCTCAACGGAGATTGAAGATGAAAAGGGTGTGTCTGATGAAGGTACACTTGTAAACGCGCCTTCTCAAGAGTCGAAACCATGGAGAAAAGGGAGGCCTAGAAAGGATACGACCAGAAGGGAGGAGACCCACCTTTCAACTGAGTTGAGCGCATGTCCAGCTATCAAGGAGCTTGTGGAACTTCCTCGCTTGTCGGAGCCAGTTGGGATTATCGACAGAGGATACTGGAGCCGAAAGGGAAGGGTAAGAGCACCGGGTCCTTGCATCGAGAGTTCCATTCGACAGTTAGAGCGGGCTAAACTTGCGATAGCCGAGATCTACCAAGAAAACAGAGAGCTATGACATCAGTTGGCGGAAAAATATTAGGGGACAATGTCATCGCAGGGTCACGTAGGGAGCACGGTTTGGCTTCAGAGGCGACTCCGAGAATCCCAAGATACAATTGTGCAACCACGCGAGGCACAACATGCAGAGGAAGAGAGGGACAATGTGTCAGGCTCCATCAATGACCCAGGGAAAAGTTCATATGCAAGAAAGACATGATGGGTGATTCTGCGCCTTACATCCTCTTGGGTGTCGCTCTGGACAAAATTTCCCCTTTTGTTCTTTCGTTGTAAATGTATTCTTGGTTTTGTGATTACCAAGCCAGTTGGTCGTGACATGGCTTAGTTGTATGTAATCTGAACTTGACGAGAACCTTTAATATTAAATATCATAAGTATTTTGAATGTATTAAGCTTTCTTATGGGCAGTTAATCCATGTTCCTTATCACAAATTATTAGGTCGCGCATATTATTAAATCTCGCAATCGTTACTATTGTACCAAGGTTTTGTTAATAAGTTTCTTCTTGTGAGATGTCCGATTTTAATTGATGTTCACATGACGTTATAAACCCTGGGTCATAAAACTAATTAATTATATAAAAAACAAACATCCGATGGTAGGTAATCATCGTACTTGGGACTTCTCTCATGTCGACGTATCGGGTCGGGGTTCAAAGGTCTATGGTGACACTCTTACCTTTGCGTGACACTTACTATCACATGTTTCTACCCAAAACTGAATGAATCGCTCTTAGGCAAAAACCCTTCCCAAGGTTTGTTCATAGGAAAGAAACATTTCATCAGCCAACGCAGATGAGGGTCAGTATTCAGCTACTTTGACTCTCCAAACGGTCTTTTCCGCCATCATCTTCCGCTGATGCTGAAATTCTCCTGTGAGTCAGGAATAAATCTGGGTCGTTGATTCCTCGAGTTGTTGTCAAGTATTTTTAGAGTTAAGATGATTCCTCGTTGTATGTTCAAGTGAAATTTTAATCAATTAAAACATGAAACATATAAGAGAAGCAAAGGATCGGTTTCAAGCCGAGGTGAAAACGGTCAAAATTAAACTACAGGGTGGTACCCAAAAGGAAATAATCGCAGAAATTTTAGGGTGTGTTGAACACTCAACAAATGGCGATTCACTGGGCGAACGCAAAATATATTTTTCTCTTCCCTTTCCCTCGAGGTATTACCGAACCTTAGAGAATATATCTCCGACACTTCTTTTATTCGTATTGACTGAAGTCATTATTTTCTTCTTCTCTTTTTTTTTTTTTATTATTATTATTGAAAGTATTGTTTTAGGGCTTGACTATTTACTGGGAGGGCATCAGGTTTTCCCCTCATATTTTGCAACCGATAAGTACCTACCCCAATATTCTCAGCTACCTAGAAAGTCCCAATCCATAGGTTCTGAAACTTGGAATGTTTCCCTTTGGGTTCATTCACCCTATCCCACTTCAAGACTAAATCTCCTACTTCGAAGTTCTTTTCCTTAGCTTTATGTTTATCGAACCATATTTTCACTATCTGTTGATGAGACAAGAATTTTGACTTAGCATTTTCTCTCTCTTCTTCCAGCATGAGTAGAGTGTCGATCCTCTATTGTATGGCCGACGAGGGTTCCTCATTAGAATCTTGGGGCAATTGGAGAGAGGGTAGATAAAGACCGTTTGGGAGGATGGCTTCCTGTCCGTAGACCATAAAGTATGGGGAATTTCCTATGGCTTCTTTGGGTGTGACCCTATCGGCCCATAGGGCATTATGCATTTGATTATGCCAATTTATTTGGTTGTCCATAACTGTCTTCTTTAGTATCCTTACTATGTTCTTGTTGGTCGATTCTGCCACACCGTTTCCCTGAGGGTAATAATTTGTAGAGTACTTGATCATGATTCCTTTGTCCAGAGCAAACTCCATCAATCGGGTAGAAGAGAAGTAAGATGCATTATCAAAGACTAGAACAAAGGGTACAACAAACCTCGTGATCAGTTGTTGTTCTATAAATTGGATTACTATTTTCTCATTTACGTGAGTCAGAGGAACGACCTCTGCCCATTTTGTGAAGTAGTCGGTGGAAGTAAGAATGTACTTGTGTAATTTGGAAGAGCTAGGGGAAATTTCCCATATGATATCCAACCCCCACTACTCAAAAGGTCTAGAGACCGTTACAGGCTGAAGTGGGATTGCTGCCCTTTTTTCCTTTCCAACACTCATTTGACAGGTCTTACAATTTCTAGTGTAGGTATGAGCATCTTTGAACAAAGTGGGCCAATAATAGACGACTCTCAGAATTTTATGAGCGGTGGTGTTCCCTGCAAAGTGTCCTCCGACGGGGCTATCATGGAATTCCGTCACCACCTTGTCGGCGTCTACTCGTTTGAGATATCTCAGTAATACCCCATCATAGTTGATCCGGAAGAGTACCGAATTTATAAGACGATACTGTGTAGATTTCAATCTTAGGGCTCTCCTTTCCTTAGGGTTGAGGTTCTCGGGACAACCCTTGTGATGCAAAATATAAGTCAAATCCTTGTACCAGGAGTCTCATTTTGGGGAGATGTATGCCACTTCATTGCTCCATAGTGCCATTTCATTTTCCCATCCAGAATCTTCATTTGCTTTATCCTGGGCTTCGACTGCGAGCTTACACAGACCTTGTCCTTCTACTAGTTTGGCAGGTTTTATGTCTAAATCAAATTCTTGGACTACTACTATCCAGTTCCCTCTCCTTTTCCCCATTTCTTGTTGAGTGAACAGGGATCGGACCACATGGTGTGACACAATCACCTTAGTGTGATTTTTTAGAATGTAGGATCTGAAATTTTTTACTTCCTTGTAGACTGCGTAGGCCTGTTTATCTATGGCAGGATAATTAAGCTCGGCTCCTTGAAGATTAGTACTCATAAATGACACTGGGGCTTCATTGTTGTCATCATATTTTTGGGTCAAAACCGCGACAAGCGATTGGTCGAAGGCGAAACTATATAGGTTAAAGTCCCTATTGAAATCGGGACTTTGTAGCACCAGGGCTCGGGAGATGGCGGCTTTGATATTGTTGAAAGTGTCTTTCCGTTCATCATCTCACTTGAATTCAGAATCCTTGTGAATCCTCACGAAATTGATTTTCCTGAAAAAGGACTGCATGGCCTTCTTGTTATGGGGGAGAAAAAGTTGAGCTATGGTCTTAATCCTTTCGGGGTCTATGCGAATCCGTTCTTGGGATATGATATGACCTAACAACTTTACTTCCTTGACACTGAAGATAGTTTTCTTAGGGTTCAACGATATACCGTACTTCCTGCATCTCTTGAAAATCTGAGTTAAGTGTTGGATGTGTTCTTTTCTATTCCTCGAATACACCGTTACATTGTCTAAGTAAAATACCACACACTTATTGACGAGTCCTTGGAAATCCATGTCCATGGCCCTTTGAAAGGTTACTCCTGCGTTAATTAAGCCGAAGCGCATGCACTTATAAGTGAAGGTTCCCCATTTGGTTCGGAAGGTAGTTTTTAATCGGTATTCTTCTGAAACCAACACTTGGTTGTATCCTAAAAAACCGTCTTGCAAGGAGAAAATATCTGAGCCTGACACGGTCTTTAGGAGTTGTTCCATTGGTGGGACAGGATAATTGTCCTTTTCTAAGGCTCTGTTGAGGTTCCGAAAATATACACATAGTCAGATTTCTCCCAACTTCTTCCTGACTGGAACAATATTCGCTACCCAGGCATAATGCCTAACTTGGAAAATTATCTTCACATCTAAAAGTTTCCTCAACTCTTGATACATGAGAGGTTCCAGGGATGGATGGTACTTTCAGAGCTTCTGTTGGAAAGGCTTCATTTCGGGTTTTAATGGGATAGTGTGTTGAATGATGTGGGTGTCATACGTTTTTAAATCCTTGTAGGACCATGCGAAAACATCCTGGTATTGCGTGAATAATCTGAGGTAGGCCTTCCTCTCTTCCTTAGATATAGTTTTTCTGAGATTTACATTCTTCGGGTTCTCTGGAGAACCAAGATTCACAGTTTCATGGAGGGGGAAAGAGATACCAATCTTCGCATTTTTAGGTTCTTTAAAACGATCCTTTAGATCGAACAACATTTCTAGATTATCTATCCCCTTGGGGATTGTGTGGGATTTCAATTTTCCAACATCTTTTCCTGTTCAGGGATTGGTCTCAGTTGTCTTCTCTCGGAATGCTTCATCATCTATGGCCAGGTCTTTGAAATTGTCTTGATTGGTCAGGAAGTTAATGATTTTCTCATCTCCTTCAAAGGCCTTCCAATTGGAAATATTGTTTGGCACCAATGGTCTATAGAGCAGCTCCATAGTAAATCGGGAGGCTTCATAATCTTCTAAAGGTGATAGTAAGGAAGCGTCTATGGCCAAGGAGTCGGCAAGAACGTTTTTTTCTCTCGGGATCGCGGTGATATTGAAAGTGTCAAAGCGCTCCATTATCCTATGCACCTCTTGTTGGTAGTTCCTAAGATGAGGTGAATTACAATGAATAATATTCCTTACTTGTCTAACAATGATCTCAGAATCCCCGAAAACCTTCAATTCCTTGATACCCAAATCTATGGCTTTCTTTAACCCTTGTACTAGAGCTTCGTATTCGGCGGTATTGTTGGTACATTCGAATTCTAGCCTACAGGACAAGAAATGACGTTTACCCCTTTGATATATGAGTATGCACCCAGTTCCTGACCCTTCTTGGGATTTAGATCCATCAAAATAGAGGGTCCAAATTTGCAAACGATATTTTCTCCTTTCTCTCCCCTCGCCCGTGTTCTTTTCTCTGACCTCTTCCTCCAGAAGTCCTAGCACGAAACTTTGACAGAAGAGGGTATCTCCTATCAGCGCCGGGGATTATTCTTGAAAGATTATTTCAGAGTTTTTAGTAAGCAGAACATTGGACAGGAGAGGAGCAAAGTTGCCGAAGTGAGAATCACAAGAATAGTTTCCCAATATGGGGAAGTCTATAGAGGATGGTTCGTTTGGTGTTTCCAGATCAGTGATCATATGTTTTAGATATCTTTCACTATCGATTCTGATCATGTTCTTGTATCCCTTCAGTGGAAGACAAAGGTGCACCCAGTCGGTACTGAAATATCTGTTCCTCTTTTCAGACCAATCTCAGCTCAACAATAGTCCATACACCTCAAGGATGTCCACCAAAATGATGTCAATTACCTGCACGAAATTAGGATGCGTCGCTATCCTAATCATCATGTCTTTGAGCTCTCCCATGACCTTGACCTGGGTTCTTCCTAGTTGTATGACATGTTTATCACTTTTGAGAGGAACAACACCTAATTTATTACATACGGCTAAGGGCATGACATTAGAGGACGCCCCCGAATCGACCAAGCAATTGTGAATATTCCTGTTGAAGACTTAAAACGTCAAAAGGAAGGGGGCACAAAAGGCCTTTCTTTCCTACCTTACGAGCAGAAGTTCACGGTTGTCTTGTTTGTTAAATCTGTCGGGGGGAGAGTCATGTTTTGACTATTGTTGTTGGTCGGGTTTCCTACTGAATTCAGATCTTGCAATAGGAAGTCCTTCTGTTGAGAAATTATACATACGTCCATAACTGATATATTAGCTTTCAGTTTCTTCAAATATTTGACTACATTATACTCTATTTTAGGGGAATATTGGGTGTGGATGCTTATAGGCCTTTTACCGGGGGAGAAAGGCATCTTAGGACGGTCAGGATTTAACTTACTTTGTGAGGCCTGGGGGGCATCAACATATTTCTAACCGGGTTGGCCCTTGCTACGTGTTTGTACTACCAATACCTCTGCAGGTTGTTCTCGGGACTCAAACAGGTCACCTGAAGATGCGATCATGTCGGCATCCCATATCATCATGGTTGTGTCTCGCGGTGGGTCAACTTCTTCTTCGTCTTCACTATTCATGGTTGTACTGCTTGACTGTTTGGTCAGGGAAACTTCTTCCAGAAAATGATTGGCCATTAAATTCATGGCATGGACCCATTGAGGGCACTCTCTCTCTGAGTGGTTTTCTTGGTGACAAGCACAGAAAGAATTAGACACGACATTCCCTAGGTCAATGTTTAAGTTGGCTGGGGGAGGTTCAATTTGTTTGAAAGGTTGATTCCTTTTAAGAAAGGCTTATAGGGTCTTTGGCCTTGGTTTCCTTCCCCTGCGCTCCTTTTCATGTATATAATATCATTCGATAGTTTCTTGACCATGCGCTGCAAATCTTCTATATCTCCATTACCTTTGTTGGGAGTTTGTTCATTCGGCTTCCCCGACTGTCTGTTCAGAAGGAGTCCTCTTCTAGGGGNTATTTCCTCACCAGAGAAGCCTAACCTTCTTTACATCCTTTCATATGGAATTCTATTGTCTTGGATTCTTCAAAATTTTCCGCAAGGGTTTGTTTGGTGGCTCTTTTAACGAACATGGAAATAGAAGTCGGGAGTGCGTTGGCATAAACCTTGATTTGTAATTCTTGAGTTGGTTTCTCCGTGGGTTGGAATTTGTTTAGGATGGTCATGAATCTTTGATTGAAATCTTTGACCCTTTCTTTTGGGGTCATGGTGGCTACAAACAACTCAGCCATCAGGGATTCCATAGTAGTTTCCTCTGCAAATTTGTCTAAAAAATCCTTTTGGAATTTAGTCCAGCTAGTTATGGATCCTACCGACAAATTAAAATACCATGTGGAAGCCAAATTTTCAAACGTGTATGGGAAAAGTCTGCATACTATGTCTTCATGTTGAACGTTCATAAGCCTGATCGCGAGTATGAATTTCTTGATGTGATCTTCGGGAAAACCTGATGTTTCAGGATCATATTTGGGCAACAGATTTTCCGGGTGCTGGGGAAGATTATGTACTCGTCCTGGGATGGTGACAACGTCTACGACCAACCAAGTTTGGTTGTATTGAAGTGGAAATTCTCTTTCTTCCCCATGACCGTTATTCCCTTCCATATATTCAAATTCGGAGTCAAACTCTTCTTCTTTCAAAAATTCGTTATGTTCAGAGATGTTGTTGGCTGGTGTCTCAGGTATTAGATCAAGAGGTTCTTGAATTTCGGTAATCACGAAATCTATTAAGTCTTCGACAAAGTGTATGAAAACTTCGTCGGAAGTGCTGACTACTAATCTGCTTTGTTCTTTTCTTCGGGGAAGGATGGGGGTGAAGGGAAACGCACTGATTTGTCGAGTGTAGGCTCTGGTAATTCTTCTGAATTGATTCACTTCCTCATGAGGGAGGGTGTAAGGTATTTCAGGGTGAAAAGGTCCTTCCTCGGAATTGGGTGAGTTATCCGCTTCGAGAGTACTCAGTAATTGTGGGCTGTTTGTCGGATGACTAGCCATGCATGTGAGCCATTATGAATCTGTAGGTTGTTTGAAATATCATATAACTTATATACTCAAACATTCATTATGGCCCTCCTTCTAGCGCCAGTTCTGTCGATGGGGCCTAAATCCCCCGATTCAACAACAGGAACCAAACCCACCACCAAGGCCCAATTAGAATCCGTAACGTTTGGAATGGAATGGTTCTCCAGATCTTGCGATTTGGCCAAATTATCGATGGGCTTTGTGTTTTCTGGTGAAGGCTCTTCCTTCTGTTAGTACAGTTCCTTATCTGTATTTCTCTTGGGTGGGGATGATACGAGAGAGGCAAGCCAATATAAACCAACTTGAAAAATAACAGAAAAAAGGTTTTAACTAGAGGGAAGAGGTCGAGCTTGGGATAACCTGCTGCTCAAACATGCAGGCAGTGATTCTATGCCACAGGGCCGAGTACTAATACATTAACCAAATGAGCATCCAATTACTATTTGAGAAATAAAAAAAGACCTCATTTAACGAAAGAAAACACATAAGTAATCAAGATCATGGTAAGAAAAATAATTCATCTACCATAACATTAATCACATAACAACACAATGATTTATTCTCATCATTAAATAAAATAACATAAAAACATTGCACCAGATAACTTGACAACATAATTAACTTCTCTTACTCATTTATTGCATCATTCATGGAACAGGAAAGGAAGTAATTCTTCTCCAAATCCAATCACATACATATGATAAAAATAGCTTGTATTTGGCCCAGAAGGACTTCTCAATTCACAACAGTCTTAAAATAATTATCAACAACCAAAAAAAAGGGAGTTCTTACAACAACCATCGACCTTTACTCATCGGTCGATGTCTCTATTTATAATCTAAAATTCAACTATAATTAACGACTAAATACAATTTAGTCCAAACATAAATTTCCACATAGAGTGGTCATCCAATAGTTTCTTTCAACGGTCCACCTGATATGCCTCTTGAAAAGGATGGCTTCTTTCATATTCAGACCAACTGATAAAAATATTTTCACAGGTTTGAGCCCATGGGAACCCGTGTTGTTCCATAGGGGCAACATATGCTCCTCTGATGTCTACTGCATGCGCCCGGTATTTTACCAAAATGGAGTTCAATAATTGCATCATGGCTCGAGCTTGGATCATGTTATCACTCCAGGAAACTCTCCTAGGCTGTATATCAGAGATGCCTGGTAACTTAACCTTTTTGTAACTATTTTCTCAATAATGGGTATGAGGTTGGATCAAGATGAATAACTATCTTAATGGATTGTCTCACAAGACTGTCTAAGCTTATTCAACAATGCAAGGCCTTCAAGAGCTATTATCATATAGGAGTGTATCAAATAGATGAGAAACTAATCAATTAACCAGAACATACATATTTAAAACAATACATATGATCGGTCAAGAAACTAGTAAGGTTACTTATGATCCTTTGTTCACTAATCAAATGGTGAGATGATAGTCACCTATGGACTATGAAAATGCAGATAAAGAACATAGTTCAACTCATAAGCATAAAACTAAAAAGGAAAAGAAGATCTGACAATATCAATGAAAGAAGCTTGCACGCTGAATATATTATAGAAAGAGTCTTTTCACAATATACAATAAGTGTAGTACTCAAAGTCGAACCCCTTTGTTCATTTCATCTTCTTAGCTTTATAGATTTACAATAAAATATCTAGATCCTAGAAGAATGGATCACACTTGCTAAAGATAGCAAGTCAAAACAAATTTACAAAAAGAGGGGAAATGATCCTCAAAATGAGGTCAATCTCCTTATTCTATGGTTTGCATGTCATCAAACAACCCTTGAGATGTGCAAAAAGTCTTCCAAGACTGTTAGATATCCTTTGATGGAGATAAAATTCGAATTTCCCAAATTTGGATCAAAACCCGATTCTGTGCCCCAAAAATGGGTGCCTAATCATCTTGAACACCTCTTCAAACCTCTCACTGCTTTTATGAGTTTTCATGGCTGCTTTGGTGATGGTTATCTTTCAGATAAAGTGCCACCGACTTCAATTTTCTGTGTAGAAGGTTTTGTTTCCTCATCTCGAGTAGTGGCTAACTTTGCTAACTGCTTTTGAGACAAAGTTTGTGAGTCTTTCGTCAGAAGCCTGAACTGTCTATACAGATTTATATTCTCTTTCATTAGCATCTTGTTCCTTTTCAAGGTTTTGTTATGCTCCTCCAATACATCTCGACTAATGTCATAAATTTTAACGTTCTTATCAGTCAATTCTACGTTTATCTTTATGATCTGCTTCTCAAAAACTTCTAAGTCATAAACCTTCTTCAATAATTGATTAATCTTCTGAGACCTAGATGATCTTGGTCTACTTGTAGAAGCCTCCACCAAAGGTCTATTCTTCTCCTTTGGAGGAGTTGGGGATGATACATTTGGGTATTCCTCAGCAACCTACTCAGCCTGATCATTACCCTGTGTTTCTGTTCTGGCCCGAGGAGGTGAAATAGCCCTCCTTTTTCTTCTGATGCTCCTAGGAGTAGATGATTTATTTGATGTAGTTTTCTTCCCTTTATTTTCTGGCTGTAAGTCAGTATGGAATTCATTCCAAAAAATAAAGAAATTCCAATCGATGTCTTTCTTCTTTAGAGATTCTCTGACTATCAAGGTAATTAAACCCTGATGTGATAATCTACTGGCTACCTTACTTGGTTTAACCTTGACTTGTCGAGCCATTTTAGTAAGAGTTTTGTGAAGGTAATGAGGGAGGTTGATAGAGGCCTTTCCAGTAAAATGATTGAGTAGTTTAAAATGGTAAAGCATAACTCTATTATACCTACCCTCACATGTAATGTAGGCAAAAATACTCTTGAGTAGGGACTGCCATTTTGTCTCCAGATAAGACATAGGAATTTCTGTTTTCTATAGGAGAGTCTTGTGTTGTGGCTGAAAATAAGATTTGAATTCTATATCAACTGGTATGGTGGTTTTAAACCATCATTCACCGGTTCTTTGCAAACCGGTGATCTCTGCAATTGATGCCTCATCCACAATGAAATCTTCTTTGCCAATAATGTCTCTCCTTCCATCATAAGATAGGGCGAAGACCTATGAAACTTGTTGGTGAAAGTTCTGTAATTTCTCACAGTAAGTGAAGCATCCTACTTGTTTGAAGAAATCTGCAACCTCAGGATGGGCCTCAAGGTACTAGGTACCATCCAACTCTGTTCGCAAAGCTGGTCCTTCCTTCTCCATGAATTTAACCTGATCTGTGCATGTATCTACAAATGATAGACTTTTCGGGATAGAATAAACAATCAACATAAAATTAGAGGATCAAGTGGATATGGGGAGGGATTACTGGCATGAGAATGGGAAAAAATCTAGCTTCTGTGAGATATAGATGGCATATGAAGTCTGAGTGAAGCATAATAGAAATTCAGACTTCCTATAGATAAGGATAATAAAAGACTTGGCTTTGATTCCCTAATCAAAGGGATTTCAAAATGATGAACATAAATGGAAAGCCATCACGATGATAGATTTTCGAGCTAATCACGATGATGATATTGTAACGACCCTGCTTAAATAGATGTATAGGATTATTAATTATAATTAATTTAATAATCTAACTGTCCTAAAAGTTAGCTAAACAATAATTATTTCTTAAATAACATTAACTAATTA